>RXON01004806.1:0-106558 GCA_009667805.1 Leptobrachium leishanense | reverse complement strand
GGGACCACACAGAAGCCCCCGAAGAGTATGAAATAACCCCGCACACCTGTCCCAGCACGGCCTCCCCTCACAGACTCACCCCGGGCCTCCTCACAGGCCTCTAACGGCCCGGCATCCAGGGACGCTTCCTGCGTTGCCCAGCACTAAAGAAAAAAAAATCACAACTACTTCCGGGAGCACCTCTGCCTAGCAACGCTATCACAGCCCGCCTATTCCGAGCTCCGATAGGCCGATCGAGCTGAGCTTCGAGGACCATTGGACGACCCGGAAATCGATCACAGCGGAACGCTCAGCCTCCTGAGGAAGATTCGCGCACGGGTTGCCGGGAATCGTGGTCCTGCTGCCACAAAATGTGAAACACAAGAAACAACGGGTTAAGTTATCACACAACCAGCATGGAAAGAAAAGCAATAAAAAGACCGGGGGGGGGGTTGTTTTGGTTTTTCCGAACACTTGAATCTTGTTTCAGAATTCACCGTTTAGCGAATAAACCAATTGCTTCACTTTGTGCCATTATTTTATTAACCCATGATTATTAAATGGTATGAAGGGAAGACTCCAGCTCACACAATGGCATGTGCTCAGACTCACATCTAGAGATCCCTTGTGCTTAAAGAACAGAAAATAAACATCATAATAATAATAATAAACATTAATAATAATAATAAACATCATAATAATAATAATAAACATCATAATAATAAACATAATAATAATAATATAACATCATAATAATAATAAACATCATAATAATAATAATAAACATCATAATAATAACATAATAATAATAATAATAATAAACATCATAATAATAAACATAATAATAATAAACATCATAATAATAATAATAAACATAATAATAATAAACATAATAATAATAATAATAATAAACATAATAATAATAATAATAAACATCATAATAATAAACATTAATAATAATAATAATAAACATCATAATAATAATAAACATCTACATAATTAAATATAATAATAATATAACATCATAATAATAAACATAATAATAATAATAATAATAAACATCATAATAAAAAATAATAAACATAATAATAAACATTATAATAATAATAAACATAATAATAATAATAAACATCATAATAATAAACTAATAATAATAAACATCATAATAAAAAATAATAAACATAATAATAATAATAATAATAAACATCATAATAATAATAAACATAATAATAATAATAATAATAAACATCATAATAATAATAAACATAATAATAATAAACATAATAATAATAAACATAATAATAATAATAGCAACAAAAGTTACAATAACAATAAAAATAGTAAAATTCTTATAAAATACCCAGTGAAGCCACTAAAATCATAATAAAACACTCCATGCTGTGATAAGGGCAACTTTATTATTATTATTGTTATAATTAAAGTAAATATGCTTTGTTTAGAAAACAAGGAGAAGAAACCCAAAACAAAAAAGTAAAATCCAGACTAAAAACAGTCCTGGCATAAATATTTTTCCCACGTCAGCTGTCACAGACTCAAATGATGATGTTCTATAGTGCACTGAGGCAAATATCCAGCTACAAATACATGATATTAGGCATTTTGTAGCAGTATTAAGGGGATTCCCTTGAGAATAAGACAAGTACATGTATTAGACTCTATTCACTCCTCCTGTATAGATAAAAATAAACGTCCCATGCCAGGGTTAGCCTGTTTGGCTGGTACATTTTTACTTTGCTAATCACGACTCAAAGTGCTGGAGCAGCTTTATGTTGCCTTTCTGTCATTTTTCTGTTTTGCTGATGACACTTGGAACTGCTGCCTGAACTTTAGGTTTTGTTCTGTACCTGCTTTTCTGATCACACCTCAAAGTGCCGCCTGAGCCTTTTTTGGTTTTTTCCTCTGTCTGCTGTTTTCTCTGATCTCTCTTCAAACAGGTGTGTGAGGTTCCTGATTGGTAATCACCCCTCCAAATGAAGTCTGAGATTTGCATTACCCACTAGACACTCGTCTTTTGCTTCCCTAATCACACGTCAAAGCGTTGCCAGCTTTCCCTCTCCTCTCCTATTCCTGGCTTGGCTTTTGGGTATATTTTTAAAACCAATCTCACTTTATTTCTGATACAATGAAGCCACTCCAGGGGGGAGTTCCAGGACTAAACTGTATCAGCAGGAGGAATGGGCTGGGGTGTTACAATGTAACCTCTCTGCCTCATGTCTCTATCCTTCTATATAAGAGTGTTAAGAGTTTTGTCCTAATTAATTGTGCCCCCTGTACTGCGCTGCTGAATATGTCGGCGGAATAAAATAATAAAGGGATAATCATATCGCAGGAGGATAAGGCTGAGATGCTACAATGTATCAGCAGGGAAATGAAATGGAATGGGATGTTGCAAAGTATCATCAGGAATATGGAATGTTTCAATGTATCAGCAGGAAAGTAGAATGGACCGTTACATTGTATCAGCAGGTAGATATGATGGGATGTTACAATGTATCAGCAGGAAGATATGATGGGATGTTACAATGTATCAGCAGGTAGATATGATGGGATGTTACAATGTATCAGCAGGAAGATATGATGGGATGTTACATTGTATCAGCAGGAAGATATGATGGGATGTTACAATGTATCAGCAGGAAGATATGATGGGATGTTACAATGTATCAGCAGGAAGATATGATGGGATGTTACAATGTATCAGCAGGAAGATATGATGGGATGTTACATTGTATCAGCAGGAAGATATGATGGGATGTTACAATGTATCAGCAGGAAGATATGATGGGATGTTACAATGTATCAGCAGGAAGATATGATGGGATGTTACAATGTATCAGCAGGAACATATGATGGGATGTTACAATGTATCAGCATGAATATATGATGAGATGTTACAATGTATCAGCAGGAAGATATGATGGAATGTTACATTGTATCAGCAGGAATATAGAATGGGATGTTATAATGTATCAGCAGCAGGTGGCTCCACATCCTCATCCCCCACCACACCAGTAAGAACTACATCTCCCATGGACCTGCAGGAAGCCTCCCTCCTTCTCCTCCTCCTCTTTTCCATATCAGCTGTCCTCTGCATCTGCCTGTAACAAGGCAAGGAGAGGAGGAGAGAAGCACTGGCCCAGCCTGGCACCCACAGTGGAATGATGTGAAGGGAGGGTGAGAGAGGCCCTCTGCTCTGTGCTGTGTTTCCCCTCCATGATGAGGGAGGTGGCAGGAAGAGACACTTGGGCCTGGTACATGACAGCATCCAGCTTGGTCCTCCTCCCTGCAGACCTCTAGATCAGAGCATCCCCTTTTCATCCCTCTGGGGGGAGGGAGGAGATATCCAAGGTCTCTGTGAGATCCTGCGAACTGGCATGGAGAATAGATGGAGCTGAAGCCCAGGTGTCTCCCCTAGGTATCTCCTTATCCCCACAAGCTTGTTGTCAGAAGGAGGAGCAGGCTGGAAAAAATGGAGCTGGTGGCTTGTGCCAGCCTTTTGATATTATTTCTACCCTGGTTATTGACCATTGCTGGTCAGGTGGCCATCAAAGTGCCTCTGAAGAACTGGCCAGGAACCAGTGGAGCCCAAGGCAGCAGAGCCAAGAGGTCGACAGAGGAAGACATGGGGCAGAAGAGCAACTTCCTAGACATGAGAGATAACCTGAGGGGGAAATCAGGGCAGGGGTACTACGTTGAGATGAAGGTGGGCACCCCGCCTCAGAAGGTAGGTGGCACTGGGTACCTCCACTGTGAATGAGATTTGGCACCCAGTTTATCTGATACAGCAAAGTTACTTTGTCACACCTTATGCCAGGTATCTCAAACTCTGCCCCCCCCCCCAGGTTTCTGAACTACAACTCCCATGATCCATGACTCTCTGGCCATCTATTGCATTCAAAGAATTCTGAGAATTGTAGGCGATCAACATCTGGGAGAGCAGAGTTTGAGATACCTTTATGCCAGGGGTGATCAACCTTTACCCTCCATTTGTTTTGAAACTACATACTCACACAGCTCTGTCGACTTAATGAATGGCTGAGTATCATGGGAGATGTAGTTCTGAAACATCTGGATTGCCAAGGCTGGCCACTCCAGCCTTATGTATTGGGGGGGGGGGGGTTGATATATAATATTATTTGAGGGGAGATGAATGCTGGGAAATGACAAAATCAATTTCCTGTACGGCTGGGGTCTGTAACCTGAACCATCCAGATGTTAGAGGATTAGTACTACGTCTCCCATGATCCCCAGTCACCCATTACATACGCTAATGCTCATGGGAAGTGTAGTTGCAAAACATCTGGAGGGCCAAGGTTCCTGACCCCTGCTGTACAGCATACGGGTCGTGTAGAGGGTTTTGTACGGTACATGCGAATGTGTGTACCCCTAATGCATTTTTGGTGACCTGCCTGCCGCCCCCCCCCCCCCCGTACGTTTTTGGGACTCTAACTCCTATGACTTGGTGTCTGTGGCTGGCTGCGGAAAGTGGGAATATTCCCAGCAACCCGCAGGCTCATCCAAACAAGGGGGGGTGGGCGCTAATAACTGAAGAACATAAGGAAATCCCCTCAAAAATGGGACAAGCGGGGTTTATTCTCTAAACCGAGAATCCTGCAGAATTGCACATTTAAGGCTAGGGTCAGACGAACGCATTTTTCGCGTTGTCCGTGAAAAAGTGCGTTCGAACGAACGTACGTATTTTTTCCCGGAATACGCGATAGCGGTCATACGATGCGCCTTTTCGTCCGTGATTTTGTACGGATCATCAATAAAACCCTTTTTGCGTCTGGACGTTATGTTGGCCGGACATTAGCAGCGTCTGACGTCTCCCAATCACGCAAACACGCCGCTATGCGGCTGCAGCGCACTCTGTACGTCAGTAGTAGCGGTTTGACGTTCTCGAAAAAATGCGTTCGTTGGCCACTTGCGTTGCACGGACGAACTTTCGTGCGGCCATTCGTCGTATGTTCCCCGGCATTGGACGTCATTTGCTGCTAGCACGGCCGTGATTTCGTGCGGCTAAACGCACGTGAAAAATGCGTTCGTCTGACCCTAGCCTGAGGCTGCGGTGACTGTAAATGCCAGCACCCCAGATATTTTGAAACTACAAGCCCCATGATTCTTAGTCACGCTAAGGCTGGGGTCAGACGAGCGTAGTGTTCACGTCCGTGATTGCGCCTAAAAGTACGTCCGTGATAGCATGAAAGAAAGTCCATTGGAGCCTGACACATGAAGTACGTCCGCACTGAACTGCGGACGCACAACGGCCACGGCCCACGGACGCAAGGCAGGCAAGAACGTACAACCGCTAGAACGGCCGTACAAAGTGCGCTGCGTCCGCAACGTCCGCATAGCTTTGTGTGTGAGTGATGGAACGTGGTCAGACGGACTGCATTTATACGTCCAGCATTTTTCACGGACAAAATGGTTTTGCTTTTTATTTTATTTTCCCTCCTACATCCGTCAAAATATACGTCAGTGATAAACGGACTGTGTGACCACTACTGCGTCTTCCGTACTGACGATGTCCGTACTGCACGGACGTACAGTCCGTAGAAATCACGCTCGTCTGACCCTAGCCTCAAGGCTGGCTAGGCATCATGGGACATGTAGTCCCAAAACATCTGAGGTGCCATGGTCCCCCATCACTGCTCTAGGCCGTAATAGTCAAACTGGAAAAAAAGAGCTGATCTGGTGAATTTATATCAATTACAATTCTTTCTTTCGTTTTCAGTTTTGGATCATATTGTGATTTTTTTTTTTTTCTCTTTTAGCCAATTTGAGGTAAGGACCGAGGAATTGAATAAAAAGTTGGAATCAGTTATTTTGGCCTAAAATAAAATACACAATGCTATTCCCAGCATCCATTTACCTATAGGGGGGGTTATTCACTGACCGCCTTTCACCGAAGAGACGCCGGATTTAGTTTGGTGACCCTCAGGGAACTATTTTGGATCAAGTACAGTGAATTCACTATATAGGGAAGTGCTGTCAAACTCAGCGCCCCCACGTATTACTGAACTACAAGTCCCATGATTCCCTGTCCATCTACTGTAATGAAGGAATTCTGGGAATTGTAGGCATCAACATCTGGGGGTCCGTGAGTCTGACAGCCCAGAATTAGGGCCACAATATCTCTCGGAAGTTCTCAGTGGAAGTTGTGTAGTGATGTTCTTAGGCTAGGGTCAGACGAAAGCATTTTTCCCCGCGAACGTGAAAAAGTGCGTCCGAACGCATTGACGTATTTTTTCACGGAATGCGCAAAAACGGTCAGACGACGCGCATTTTCGGGCGTGATTTTGTACGGATCGTCAATAAAACTCTTTTTGCGTCTGGATGTTATGTAGGCTGGACATTAGCAGCGTCTGACATCTCCTAATCACGCACACACGCCGCTATGCCGCAGCTGCGCACTCAGTACGTCAGTACTAGCGGTTCAGCGTTCTCAGAAAAATGCGTTCAAATCCTACTTGCGTTGCACGGCCGGACTTTTGTGCGGCCGTACATCGTATATTGGCCGTCATTGCCCGTCTTCTGCTGCTAGTGCGGCCGTAATTATGTGCGCCAGAACGCACGTTAAAAGTGCGCTGGTCTGACCCCAGCCTTACTGTTGTTTCTACGGAAGTTAGAGCTGCCACATCGACCATGTTTTCCTGGACGCATATAATTTATTCATGCTGCTGGGCAGTGCATGAAAAGCACCACCCCGCAGAATGTATAATCCATACTCTGAAGGTTAGAAATCATAAAGGAATCCCAGGTGACCTGCCTTGATTTTCTTCCTGCAGCATATGAATTATACCTGTTGCAGGGCAGCACTTTTCCCTATGATCCCCTCTGTATGAAATAGTAATATGTATCCAGAAACACATGGCTGATCTGGCAACCTTAATGGGAGTTCAATGGAGATTGCCAGTAAAATCCCAGCAGTATATTCCCCAGTGTTACAAACAGTAATAAAACTGTGTGAATGCAGAATAGCTGCCGGTTACTCGTTTCACGGAAGAATAATATTGTTACCATTGTTCATGATGTTCCCTGTTTGCAACATCTTCGCCTACTGTTATCAGGCCTTATCCTAAACCGGTCTGTAACCGGGAAGCAGTGGGGGGGGGGGTTGTCAGGAGTCGATATCCCTTACCTCAGTGTTTCCCAAATTTGTCTTCAGGTCCCCCCATCAGGACAGGTTTTAAGGATCACCTGGGGGAAATGCAGACTGAATCCTGCAATCACTGAGCAGCAAATCATATCACCCGTGCCGTGCTTCACATATCTGCAAACCTGGCCTGTTAGTGGGTCCTGAGGACAGGTTTTAAGGATTCCCTTGGGGAAATGCAGACTGAATCCTGCAATCACTGAGCAGCAAATCCTATCACCTGTGCCGTGCTTCACATATCCTGCAAACCTGACCTGTTATTGGGTCCTGAGGACAGGTTTTAAGGATTCCCTTGGGGAAATGCAGACTGAATCCAGCAATCACTGAGCAGCAAATCATATCACCTGTGCCGTGCTTCACATATCCTTCAAACCTGGCCTGTTATTGGGTCCTGAGGACAAGTTTTAAGGATCACCTGGGGGAAATGCAGACTGAATCCTGCAATCACTGAGCAGCAAATCATATCACCTATGCCGTGCTTCACATATCTGCAAACCTGGCCTGTTAGTGGGTCCTGAGGACAGGTTTTAAGGATTCCCTTGGGGAAATGCAGACTGAATCCTGCAATCACTGAGCAGCAAATCATATCACCTGTGCCGTGCTTCACATATCCTGCAAACCTGGCCTGTTATTGGGTCCTGACTCCGTCCTGAGGACAGGTTTTAAGGATCACATTGAGGAAATGTAGACTGAATCCTGCAATCACTGAGCAGCAAATCATATCACCTGTGCTGTGCTTCACATATCCTGCAAACCTGGCCTGTTAGTGGGTCCTGAGGACAGGTTTTAAGGATTCCCTTGGGAAATGCAGACTGAGTCCTGCAATAACTGAGCAGCAAATCATATCACCTGTGCTGTGCTTCACATATCTGCAAACCTGGCCTGTTAGTGGGTCCTGAGGACAGGTTTGGGAAACACTGCCTTACTGGTTCCTTCTAACCTAATGCCGCTGTATTAGCGCCTCAAGTCAAAATATTTGGGTGCTGCAAACAGCAGCAGCAACGTTGCTGGTGTCAGCTCATGGGGTCCATATGATTTTATGGTAGGGTTACCAGATCGGCCATGGTTTTCTGGACACATATTACTGTTTCATGTAGTGGGGAGCACAGGGAAAAGTGATGCCCTGCAACATGTATAATATATATGCTGCAAGAAGGAAATCAAGGCAGGTCGCCTGGGATCCCTTTTTGATTTCTCACCTGCAGCGTTTGGATTCCAGGTTATTCGATATTCGGGAATTGGGGAATAATGCGACGGAATTGCATGTTTTTTAGGTGAAAATAGACGATTTTTTTTTAACCATATTTTTATTCATCTTGGATCGGTACAAAATAATACAAGTGTAAAGACGACGTACTATATCAATCACAATCAAAAGTGCAAGGCGAATGCGTGGCATCCGAAATTAAACAAAGAGGTGCATCTCAAATAGTACAAAAGAAGGTAAAACACGGTTACACAGTCTGAGAACACGTATCTCCGTTGTTTCCCGTGAGACATGGCGTCCAATAGAAGTGAGGGGTAGGTGATGCGCGCATGGCTACAGTATCCGGGGGAGGAGGCAGGGAAACGAGTTAAGGAATAGTGAGGAGGGTCCCGGGGGATCGGTGGGGTACCTCGGAGCATCTGTAAGGAATACCAAGGAGCACAGAAAAAGGTGTTTCGTAGGGAATTTCGCAAATAGCCGAATTTTGCAAATTTTATTTACCAAATCTGTGTTTCATTCAGCTTATTTATTTCACCATGAAATGTTCCGTTTCCCTGTAATTGCCCCCCTGGGGGCTCGGGGGTAATTCGGTAAGTGCATCATGTCGTGACATGCCGACAAACTCCGGCCTTTCACAAGAGTGAAATCCAGAGAGCGCCAGGAGAAGCTTCACAGTGCGACCCCCCCCCCCGGGACGTCCCGGGTAACCCCCGCAGTGACTTATCTATTCCTTCCCTAATGACATATAGTAAAAGCAGAATGTGAAACGCTTGTGTCCTGCACACGATTTAAGGTCATTTTTTCCTGTGTCCGTTCCATCCACAGCTCAATATTCTGGTGGACACCGGCAGCAGCAACTTCGCAGTGGGCGCTGCCCCCCACCCATTCCTCAAAAGATACTATCACCGCCAGCGGTAAGAGCAGAGTTTAATGCGGGGGCGAAGTGGCATGTTATAGCTGTGCTTTGCTTTCTATAACGTACTGTGCGGGACATGTTTCACACTTTGAGGGGGACGCTTCACTTTTTGAGGGTCATGTTTCACTCTTTGAGGGGGACGCTTCACTTTTTGAGGGTCATGTTTCACTCTTTGAGGGGGCGCTGCACATTCACTTTTTGAGGGTCATGTTTCACTCTTTGAGGGGGACGCTTCACTTTTTGAGGGTCATGTTTCACTCTTTGAGGGGGACGCTTCACTTTTTGAGGGTCATGTTTCACTCTTTGAGGGGGACGCTTCACTTTTTGAGGGTCATGTTTCACTCTTTGAGGGGGACGCTTCACTTTTTGAGGGTCATGTTTCACTCTTTGAGGGGGACGCTTCACTTTTTGAGGGTAATGTTTCACTCTTTGAGGGGGACGCTTCACTTTTTGAGGGTAATTTTTCACTCTTTGAGGGGGACGCTTCACTTTTTGAGGGTCATGTTTCACTCTTTGAGGGTTATATTAGACTTTTTGAGTTGGAGGCTTCAAAGAATAACGAGATACCATGTGATCACTCATCATTCCTCGTCTGTCTCCACATAATGCTTCCTATACAAAGTATACAAAGTATAGAAGGCATTAGTGTATAGTAAGTAACCATAAGCCGAGCCGCGATAAAGACCTGCTGCTCACATGGAATAAGATGGGAGTCAATAGCTTTAACGAGGGGGCTGTGATACTTAATGACTCTCTCTATAATGGCTTGGGTGGAATAGGACCCTTTGTTGAGGCTTGATACACACACACACACACCTAATCACAGACAACCCTACATTCAAGTCTTATCACACACACAGCCCTACCTTCAAGTCTTATTACACACCCCTACATACAAGTCTTATTACACACCCCTACATACAAGTCTTATCACATACACAGCCCTACATACAAGTGTTATCACACGCACAGCCCTACATACAAGTCTTATCACACACACAGCCCTACATACAAGTCTTATCACACACACAGCCCTACATACAAGTCTTATTACACACCCCTACATACAAGTCTTATCACATACACAGCCCTACAAGTCTTATCACATACACAGCCCTACATTCAAGTCTTATCACACACACAGCCCTACATACAAGTCTTATTACACACCCCTATATACAAGTCTTATCACACACACAGCCCTACATACAAGTCTTATTACACACCCCTACATTCAAGTCTTATCACACACACAGCCCTACATACAAGTCTTATACACACCCCTACATTCAAGTCTTATCACACACACAGCCCTACATTCAAGTCTTATTACACACACACCCCTACATACAAGTCTTATTACACACACACCCCTACATACAAGTCTTATCACATACAACACTAATCATAAATACAACTCTTATCACACACATGGATATATTGCCCCCAGCTCATATGGATATATTGCCCCAGCTCACCTCTCTCTCTGCCAGGCCCGAAACAATTTAGCTGGCCGCGCATTCCCGGCGGCCGCGTGTTTTTCCTCCTACGAGCGGCACTGACATGAAGTGCGGCCGCTCGCCTGGGATCCTTCCAACAGCAGCTGCGATCTCGCGAGATTGCGACTGGATGTTGGATCCCAGTTGAGCGGCCGCGCTTCATGCCAGCAGCCGCTCGTAGGAGGAAAAACACACGGCCGCCGGGAATGTGCGGCCAGCTAAATTATTTCGAGCTTGGGCCACAGCGGGAACATGCGTTCCCGCAGCGTTCCCGCTGTGGGAGAAGTGCGGGAACGCCGTTCCCGCGCATTCCCGCTGGACTCGAGTCCTGTACACAACCCTACATATAAATCTTATCACACACAGAAATTTAATCACAGACATCACTACACAGAACTCCTATCACATACACAACACCAACTACACACATCTCTCATCACACACACAACTCTCGCCACACACAAAACCCCACACATAACTCACTCCGCACACAACCCCACACACAACTCTCATCGCACACGACTTTAACTACACATATCTCTCATCACACACAACCCTACACCCATCTCTCATCACATACAGAACCCAGATCGCACACAAACCTACACAGAACTCTATCACACACACACACACAACCCTTTACACAAGTCCTGCCACACACAACTCTCATCACACACAACCCTACACATAGGTCATGCAACACACAAACCTACACACAGCTCTTATCATACAGACACACACACCACTAGCTACACACACCTCTCATCACACACACACAAACATACACAGAACCCTAATCACAGACAAATCTACACGTAACTCTATCACGCAACCCTACACACAAGTCTTTCCACACACACACAACACTATTAACACACACAGCCCTACACACACACAAAATCCTACACAAAACTCTCTCTCATCACACACAACCTTACACACAACTCTTGTCACACACAACACTAGTCACACATCTCATACACCTGGATATATAATGGTAGGAGGACGCACAGACAGACAGACCTGCGGAACGCTATAAATATTTGTTATAATGGGAATATCTAATGATATAAACCTGGATCCAGCGGCAGCTGCTCTCCCTGGCGATGCGGATATTATCGAGAGATGGAGCGCCCGGCGGTAACCACAGAAACTGGAACGTATGGCAGCTCGTCGTGAGCCGCCACTGCTGGGAGAGCGAGTCTGATCCTCCGCGCAAGGCCAAGAAACACCTTTTAATTTTTTGAAATAATCTCCTAATTAGGACACGAGCCAACAAGGCGAGTTCACGTGTTTATCCCGTTTCTCATGATATGCGGTGACACAGGGGACACGACGAATGCAGCGACTGGAAAACAGCAGCAGCGAAGAATTTAATGTAAAATCACTCGGTGTAACACAATAACATATTTACACAATTATTCTTTTGTCTCCCAGACTGGTCTCTCAACACTTTCCTCTTCTGCAGATACATTCATCATAAAACTGGATGTTTGTTTCTTTTTATCTAATTCTTTAATTTTTAATATTTTTCATCAGATAAATTAATTGTGTCAAAGAAGTAAAAGGTGAATCACACAAATTTCTAAGGGACACAATAGAGTTTTGTGACAACGATAAAATGCTTGAAGGAAATAATCAGAGGGTCCAAAAATAACAAAAAATACAATAAAACATGCAAAAAAAGTGACAGATTAGATTAGTGCTCCTACATGGGGACATCAGAGCCACCCCTACTCCCCTATCATTTATGGGGCCCTAGCTGCCTGAGATACTTTTGTGGGGTGCCTGGCTACACTTTCAACACCAGTATACCACACCTCCATATACACCACTTTATTTCCCACACACACATACACACACTGAGCCCACACACTGATTATCACAAATAGACACCCCTCTCATCCCCAAATAGACATCTTAACCCCCTTTGGTCCCCAGATAGGCACCCCTGACCCCGCTCATCCCCAAACGGACACCTTGACCGCCTCTAGTCCCCAAATAGGCACCCCTGACCTCCCGTCCCCATCCCCAAATGGACACTGACCCCTCTCGTCCCCAGATAGGCACCCCCTCTGGTCTCCTGATAAACACCCCGACCCCTCTCGCCCCCAGACAGGCACCCCTGACCCCTCTCTTCCCCAAACGGACACCCCTGACCCCACTCATCCCCAAATGGACATCTCGACCCCCTCTAGTCCCCAAATAGGCACCACCGACCTCCTCCTCATCCCCAAATGGACACTTTGAGCCCTATCGTCCCCAGATAGGCACCCTCTCTGGTCCCCAGATAAGCACCCCAACCCCTCTCGTCCCCAGACAGGCACCCCTGACCCCTCTCGCCCCCAGACAGGCACCCCTAACCTCTCTCGTCCCCAGGCGAGCACCCCTGACCCCTCTTGTCCCCAGACGGGCACCCCTGACCCCTCTCATCCCCAGATAGGCACCCCCAACCCCTCTCGTCCCCAGACAGGCAGCCCTGACCCCTCTCGCCCCCAGACAGACACCCCTAACCTCTCTCGTCTCCAGGCGAGCACCCCTGACCCCTCTTGTCCCCAGATAGGCACCCCCAACCCCTCTCGTCCCCAGACAGGCAGCCCTGACCCCTCTCGTCCCCAGACAGGCACCCCTGCCCCTCTCGCCCCCAGACGGGTACCCCTGACCCCTCTCATCCCCATATAGACATCCTCTCCCCCACCAAATAGACGCAGTAACACCCCCATGTCATTGTTTTCTTGGAGGTGGGGGTTCTCGGAGTCAGGCAGTCCTGGAGGCAGGTGGGGTTCCATGCTGGGCATTTACACGCTGCAGGTGTCGGTAGTGGATTGGGGCCCTCCAGACTGCGGGGCACAGGGTGTGAGCCCTGCTCCCCCCCAAAGGACAGGCCTGTGTACTATTCCTCATTCCTCCACATCCACATGCCCTTCAGCAGACGTTTCTAGCTCTGGCCGGGGTGAAATCATTTGCCGTGCCACTGCTAACCCTTCCCCATCACCACGCTTCATATTTTAGGAAATGACTCAAGCAAATCATCACTCAATGTGTCAGAAAATACTAGGGCCTTCATTATTTTTTGGTTTGGAAAGTCAAACCATCCTTAGACAGACTCGCGCTAAGCGTTCGTCATATGACTATACTGTGCGGGTGGCTCAGGTTGACCCTTTGCCATGTCAGTATGACATCATCACTTGGCCTTAGCTTCACTTCTTCCTTCCATGATAATGTCATTCCTTGTTCCTGATCTTCTTACCCCTTGTTTTTTTGCAGATCTAGAACGTACCGGGATGTCCGCAGGGGTGTGTATGTTCCGTACACTCAGGGGAAGTGGGAAGGGGAGCTGGGCACAGATCTGGTGACCATCCCGCATGGCCCAAACGTTACAGTCGTAGCAAACATCGCAGCCATCACTGACTCGGACAAATTCTTCATCAACGGCTCCAACTGGGAAGGGATCCTCGGCCTGGCCTACTCTGAAATTGCAAGGGTGAGAAACACCGCCGGCGCCCGCTCTGCAGTAATGTTAATACCCGCATGGAACCGGGGGGGGCAGAATTTGGTTTAGTTTGGCAGTTCCTGTACCAGACGTGCAATTCTTAAGCCACTTCTGCAGTGTTAAAACAGAATAGGGAGGAAACCGAGGGGTTAAACATTGATGAGATGGTGAGATGGATGGTGTAGGGAGACTAAAAGGGGATGGGAGGGCTGGAGCAGAAACACAGTGGTGCTGGGAGGGTTGGTGCAGAGACACAATGGAGGTGGGAAGGGGTGGTGCAGAGACACAATGGAGGTGGGAAGGGGGTGGTACAGAGACACAATGGAGGTGGGAAGGGGTGGTGCAGAGACACAATGGAGGTGGGAAGGGGGTGGTACAGAGACACAATGGAGGTGGGAGTCAGAGGGGCGGTGCATAGACACAATGGACTTGGGAATGGGTGTTACAGAGACACAATGGAGGTGGGAAGGGGTGGTGCAGAGACACAATGGAGGTGGGAAGGGGTGGTGCAGAGACACAATGGAGGTGGGAGTGATGGAGGAGAGACACAATGAAGGTGGGAAGGTGAAGAGACACAATAGAGGGGTGGGAGGATTAGAGCAGAGACACAATCTAAGTAGGAAGGATGTATCAGAGACACATTGGAAGTGGGAGGGATGTAACAGACACATTGGAAGTGGGAGGGATGTATCAGACACATTGGAAGTGGGAGGGATGTATCAGACACATTGGAAGTGGGAGGGATGTATCAGACACATTGGAAGTGGGAGGGATGGAGCAGAGACACATTGGAAGAGGAAGGGATGGAGCAGAGACACATTGGAAGTGGGAGGGATGGAGCAGAGACACATTGGAAGTGGGAGGGATGGAGCAGAGACACATTGGAGGTGGGAGTGATGTATCAGACACATTGGAGGTGGGAGTGATATATCAGACACATTGGAAGTGGGAGGGATGGAGTAGGGATGCAATGGGGATGGGAGTGATGTATCAGAGACACATTGGAAGAGGAAGGGATGGAGCAGGGATGCAATGGGGATGGGAGTGATATATCAGAGACACATTGGAGGTGGGACGGATGACGCAGATAAGATATGGGGATTTTTCCTGAATTGTTGAGGATATTTGGGGTTTTAGTAGATAAATCGGAACACGTTTGACAGAGAGCAGCTTCTACTGATTGATTTATAAAATTTCTGGAAAACACGAAAGCTTAACCGACGAGGCTGAACGACGCACAGGCACATTCTACTCTCTGCTCATTAATGTATAGTCCTTTTCCAGCGAATCGGCCGCTTTAAGTCTTTCTCAGGCTAATGGGGAACCTCCTAATCAATGGCATGCATTGATCTGGAAATCAGAGGCTAACGTATGGATTGCTGGTGACAGTCACGGTATATTATGTTACATGTAACAATGGATCCACGTTATCATATCACTGTGTAATTAGTGCTGCTTCCTGCGTCTCTAATGAAATAATGCATAGAAAGACACATTTCCCAAGCGTTGCACTTCAATAAAATGCAGATCTTTCTTTTTATTGTGAATGAGGGATGTATAGACGGGCAGACTGAGCACCATCCTTTATTTACTATGTTGCTGCACGAAGCAGCATGTTGCCATGGCAACGAGCATCTTTGTGAAGTATTCATAGTATCACCATCCGCTGTCTCTTCGCAGGTTGCCTTCTTCTTCTCTTCAATAACTGTAACACAATAGCTCGTTTACTCATTCAGGTATCTCTGTAGGAACCCCAAAAAAATCTCAGAGGGTTGGGTGTGTCACTGCAAGACGGTGCAAAGCCATAATGTCATGACATCACTAGAGGCTAATTAGCTCAGTTTATTAGTTATTTACGCTTCATAACATATAAATCGTCAGAATTCCGTAACTTTAGGATGTTTAACTAACAAATACTCAGGCCTGCGCACACAGGGCTCTATTACATTGTTCGCGCAAACGTTAACGCGAGGGGCAAAAGCCTTCGCGCAGAACGTCGTATTACAATGTCCGCGCAAAAAATGCGCATTAATGTCTAACGCGGGTGAACCTGTGCGAACCCTTTGCGAGCGTAATGATACTGTGCGCGTCCTATACTTAACATTGTGAGCGCAAATGCGTTTGTGCGCTGGTACGCGGATGGTATTACAATCTATGCGCAAAATTTAACGCACCGTGTTTGCGCGCATAATTTTAACGTCTTTAAAAAGCTGGTGGTAACGGCAAATCTGAACGTCCTGGCCGAAACCAAATACACCAGCCCCAAAAAAAATAAAAAATGCAGCAACGCATAGTTACACATTCTACACATACCCAAACAATAAAATAGAGAGGTTGTGCGTGTTTTTATTATTGCTGCAGCATATATACTCAGATTGATTTTGACAGGCGCAAAAACTGAACGGTAGACAATTGTGGTTCTTAATTCTGATTGTTTTTTTCAGGAGATTCAGCCAGTCTGCCCACCGATTTCTGCGCGCAACGTTAATACGCGCGTGTTTTTACGCGTCTTTTTTACGCGCGTTATTTTTTGACGGATGAAAAAATGCGCTTGGATTGTAATACCAGCGTTGATTTACGCGCGTTAACGTTTAACGCTTCACGCACAAATTAACGCGCTGCGCGAGCTTTTTTGCGCAAGTAATGTAAAAGAGCCCACACTGTGCACCTGTAGGATAAGATAGATAGGGGGAATTTATCCCCTCATCCCCCATATTTCTAACGCCAATGTATTAAAGTGCTAATAATGTTACCCTTTACTCGCAGTGATTTTACTCCCGACATCCTCTTTTTTTTTTTTGTATTTTCAAAGTATCATTCTCCTCTGTATAGTGTAGCAGTATGTAACCCTTAATTCCTCGCAGGTTTATATCTCCACATCAGGGATCTCAAACTCTGACCTTCCAGATCTTGCTAAACTACAACTCCCATGATTCTTTGGCAATCTATTGCATTGCATTGAAACGTTTCTGGGAATTGTAGGCATCAACATCTGGGGGTCAGATTTTGACATCCCTGCCCCACATCGTCTTGTCCCATTCATAAAGTAACGCCGTAGCATATGCTCATTCTTCAAGTAACAGCATATTACCTGGTAATTTTGTCACCAGCGCCCCTTTGTATCAGTGTGTTCCTTTTTGTAATGCGCTGCGGAATATGTTGGTGCTAAGCAAACGCACATAGCATTATGTAATTATACTGCCTGGCCAAAAAAAGTCACCTCCTCCTGTCCTGTACAAAACCTGTTATGATCTGGAGTTGCTTCACTTGGTCAGGTCTCGGTTCAGCAACGTTATGTGCCCAAAAAATGAGGTCACGTGACTCCCTGAATATACTGAATCAGCGGGTTTTCCCATCAATGGGTTTTTCTCCCCTGATGGCACAGCGGGCATATTCCAAGATGGCAATGCCAGGATTCATCGGGCTCAAATTGTGCGAGAGTGGTTGAGGGAGCATGAGACATCATTTTCACACATAGATTGGCCACCGCACAGTCCAGACCTTAACCCCATTGAGGTTAATCTTTGGGATAATGTGCTGGAGAAGACTTTACGCAGCGCCGCGACTCTCCCATCATCAATATAAGATCTTGGCCACAAATTAATGCCTCTCTGGGCGCAAATAAATGCCGTGACATTGCATGAGCTTATTGATGCGACGCAGCGGCGAATGCGCATTGCGAAATGTAACAAAACGCGCAACAACTATATATTAGAATGTGTGACTTTTTTTGCCATGCAGGGTATAATGTGATAAAATAATGATTTTATTGCCACTAATCTGCCTTTGGCGTTGACTTTTTTCTTCTCTCTCGCACTTTAACATGCTGTTTCCTCACTCATTATTATTTTTATACATTATGTTTTTTTCCTCTTTTGGGAGAAGGAACCCGCTGATCCCTGTGTCCTTTCCTCCTGCAGCCTGATGACACGCTGGAACCATTTTTCGATGCTCTTGTAAAGCAGACTCGAGTCCCAAATATCTTCTCGCTGCAGCTGTGCGGGGCAGGATTTCCTATCAACGAGAGCAACATGACGGCCTCTGTGGGTGGCAGCATGGTGAGAAAAGTGGATCTGTGATAGGGCACTGGGTATTTCCACCACCATATCCTCTGCGTTTCACTAGAACAGAGCAGAACGTGATTTAACACATTGTATACTGGATACATCTTCCCACACAATGCTTAACCCCTTCACTACCGAGTGATTTTCCAAAAAAATTAGTCAGAAACCAGTGTTTTTTTGTAAAATATTTTTTAATCAATTTTAAATTAATAAATAGTTATTACAGTAAATAACCTATTCAGCCAGTAGATGGCGCCATCTACTACCAAATTGAGTTACAGAGGTTTGAGCGAGCAGCAGGTCTGTTTTGTTTTTTTCCTGCATCGGCTGCTGAAAGCCCGATATTTCCGAGCATTCAGCAGTTGATTTTACAGTTTTAGCTCTTTGAGCATTATGCCCACAGGGCTAAAAGTTTGGGGGCACCTTCCGCAGCCCCAAAAGCAAACAAAATTCCTTTGCAGAAAACTAATTTAATTTGCTTTTGGGGCTGCAGATCAGCAGATATCTCCATATCAGGCACCGGATGATGCCTTTGAAGCCTGAGATATCTCGATATTGGTAGTGAAGGGGTTAAAGGCAGTTACGGTTGACCCTGTCAAACCAGATGTCCTGGAACTACATTACCCATGATCCTCAAGCAGCCATACGGCTTACTGCAGTGGGTAGGCAACGCTGGACTCTCCAGAGGCGCGTTCAATACCTCAGCCGCTGCAAGTGCTAAGTTAGCAACTTGCCATTGAACGCCGTTCTGCCGCTCAGCACTGCTAACGTAGCACTTGCAGCGACCCGAGGAGATGCTGCGAGTAGCTGAGTGTGACGTAGTAAAGATGGCCGCCGCCATGAAGCAAGTAACAATTCCGTACAGCAAGATGGCCGCCGCCATGAAGCAAGTAACAATTCCGTACAGCAAGATGGCCGCCGCCATGAAGCAAGTAACAATTCCATACAGCAATGTTAATTTTGAGGTTTCTGTTCACCAAAGCGCAAAATATTTATTTATTATTTACCTCATGCACATAGACATACACTATATTGCCAAAACTATTCGCTCACCTGCCTTGACTCGCATATGGATGGGTGAGCGAATACTTTTGGCAATATAGTGTATATTACAGTTCAATTTATATTTTGTTTCAGAAGTAAACATAACGTTTATTCAATAAAAACTATCATTTGTGGTGTGTGCGTACAAAACGGAATTGCGTGACTGCTTTTCTTTATCATATATACCTCAGCTGATGTCCGAGTGATACGAAAATCAATCTGAATCTTACATTAAGAAATCGTCGGCCATTTTGGATTTGAGATTCGCATCCAAAAGCGTTCAATGACACTGCTGCAGCAAACTGAATTGCTGCGCTGCATCAGTTCAGCAGCTGCTGAGGTATTGAACGGGGCTCAGATGTTTTGGAACAACATCTCCCATGAGCCTCAGCCAATTAATGAGTACTTGAGCATCATGGGAGATGTAGTTTTGAAACATCTGGAGGGCCGGTGTTGCTGACCCCTCATTTAGTAACCATTCATATGTTTTTTTCTTTCTCCTATGTTGCGCCTTTATAGATTATCGGTGGGATTGACAGCTCGCTGTATATGGGCAGCATATGGTATACACCTATCAGGAAAGAATGGTATTATGAGGTCATCATTGTGAAGATTGAGATCAATGGGCAGGACCTTGCCATGGACTGCAAAGAGGTGAGCGTCGCAGCTGAGATGGCCCCAAGCGTTCTAAAAGAACTGGTGTAGACAATTACCCCTATTGAGCAAAGTGTGTTGAACGCGCTGTACTTGTGTATAGGAGGTCTTGCTTGTCGTCACATGTCACGTCCCTTTGGATGCTGGACATCAACAATCTGATTTCATTTATGGAGATGTCGTCATGGCTAGTGCTTGTGGTGCATCATTGGCCCCTGGACATACACCCTAAGTGGCCAATTAACACCATATTTAAGCCTCAAATGTTTCTCCTCCCTAGTCTAACATCCTTCTTTTTTGTTGCCCCCTCCATCTATTGGGGTCTATAACAAATGTGCAAAGCAATAAACCTGCCACCAATGACCTCTACTCTATATGACCCTTAGTGTTTCTGAGCTTCCACTTTCCAATTTTAAAGGGCCGGTTCCACCTAAACATGAAATGTCCTTATTGTGTTTATTTTATGTCGCTAATATCTTACATGTGTTTGTTTTTCTCTTGTATGTTTAGTTCAGAAAATATTTTCCTCTATATGTGTCACTGGGTGCATCCATTGTGTGATATTTTCCTCTATATGTGTCACTGGGTGCATCCATTGTGTGATATTTTCCTCTATATGTGTCACTGGGTGAATCCATTGTGTGATATTTTCCTCTATATGTGTCACTGGGTGCCTCCATTGTGTGATATTTTCCTCTATATGTATCACTGGGTGTATCCATCGTGTGATATTTTCCTCTATATGTGTCACTGGGTGTATCCATTGTGTGATATTTTCCTCTATATGTGTCACTGGGCACATCCATTGTGTGATATTTTCCTCTATATGTGTCACTGGGTGTATCCATTGTGTGATATTTTCCTCTATATGTATCACTGAGTGCCTCCATTGTGTGATATTTTCCTCTATATGTATCACTGAGTGCCTCCATTGTGTGATATTTTCCTCTATATGTATCACTGGGTGTATCCATCGTGTGATATTTTCCTCTATATGTGTCACTGGGTGTATCCATCGTGTGACATTTTCCTCTATATGTGTCACTGGGTGCATCCATTGTGTGATATTTTCCTCTATATGTGTCACTGGGTGCATCCATTGTGTGATATTTTCCTCTATATGTGTCACTGGGTGCATCCATTGTGTGATATTTTGCGATGTAAACTGTCCCCCCCCCCCCACAGTATCTTTCCATCACTTGCTCCTCCCTGTGTGGCTTTGGACATAGAATGGAGTGAATGAGTCAGTCACCGACTCACATCATTGTATTGTGTGGGATGTAGTCAAAGGACATCACCGGGGGGGGGGGGGTAGATTAGAAGGCTTTTAAACTCCCGCTCTTATCTCATTCAGCAGCCAGCTCTTATCTCAGGTAGCCTGGAGAACACAATATACCCCTGCTTCCTTATCTAAACATTCCCTCCTCCACCTCATTAACTGGTAAATACTATAGAGTAGATAAACCACAGCAGTAAAGCAAAACCTTTGCACAGATTTTGGTAAATGTTATCATGGGGAAAATACAGAAACAGGAGATTAAAAAAACTAATTTCAATTTTCCTTTTTGCAATGCAATTATTTCAAGAAAATATTATGTTATTTGTAATGCACAAGTAAACTAGTTACAGCTTATATACGTGGTAGTGTTCCTTTAACATTGTGCTTGCATTAGCTACCACTTGCTTTTAAAAGTTGCTTACTGGACATTCAGGCGTCTTATACAAAGTAACAGGAGCAGACAATTAATGATCTGAATTGAACGTAATGATATAACAAAACTATCCGAACAAAAATGATCCAAATTGAACATAACAATATAACAAAACGATCCGAAACACCATGATCCGAAATGAACGTAATGATATAATAAAACCATTCGAATTCAACATAATGATATAACAAAATGATCCAATCCAAAACAAAATGATTCGAATTGAACGTAATGATATAACAAAATGATCCAAAACAAAATGATCCGAATTGAACGTAATGATATAACAAACCGATCCGAAACAAAATGATCCGAATTGAACGTAATAATATAACAAACCGATCCGAAACAAAATGATCTGATTGACGTAATGATATAACAACCGATCCGAACAAAAATGATCCGAATTGAACGTAATAATATAACAAAACGATCCGAAACAAAATGATCTGAATTGAACGTAATGATATAACAAACCGATCCGAAACAAAATGATCCAAATTGAACGTAATGATATAACAAACCGATCCGAAACAAAATGATCCGAATTGAACGTAATGATATAACAAACCGCTTCGAAACAAAAAGATCCAAATTGAACGTAATGATATAACAAACCGATCCGAAACAAAATGATCCGAATTGAACGTAATAATATAACAAACCGATCCGAAACAAAATGATCCGAATTGAACGTAATGATATAACAAACCGATCCGAAACAAAATGATCCAAATTGAACGTAATGATATAACAAACCGATCCGAAACAAAATGATCTGAATTGAACGTAATGATATAACAAAACGCTCCGAAACAAAATGATCCAAATTGAACGTAATGATATATCAAACCGCTTCGAAACAAAAAGATCCAAATTGAACGTAATGATATAACAAACCGATCCGAAACAAAATGATCCGAATTGAACGTAATATATAACAAACCGATCCGAAACAAAATGATCCGAATTGAACGTAATGATATAACAAACCGATCCGAAACAAAATGATCCGAATTGAACGTAATGATATATCAAACCGATCCGAAACAAAATGATCCAATTGAACGTAATGATATAACAGAACGATCCAAAATCAAAACAAAAAAATATATTGAAATGAAACGATATTACAAAAGGAAACAGAGAAACGTGTTCTGTTTCATCCAAACTTATTTCCGTTACAGAAGAAACAAAATTTCCATCTCTGCACATCTCTGCTATAAAAACGGTGCCACCTTCTGGGCGCCTTGAAAATACATCCAAAAATAAATGACGCCGAATAGGTGAAGTCCTCTGAACTTAATGACAGGAATTTATACCATGAGCGTTATCCTTCTTTATCCTCTTCTGTGTATTGCCTTAAGGTTATGCTCTTTGTTTAATCCTTGCATCTCTCTTGGTTTTATGTTCTTTCTCCCGTGTCTTTGGCCGTGTCCAATTTTCTGCTCAGTACAATTACGACAAGAGCATTGTAGACAGCGGAACCACCAACCTGCGGCTACCCAAGAGAGTGTTTGATGCGGCAGTGAAGTCAATCAAAGCTGCGTCCTCGGTAAGTAAGAAGGATGGTGGGACCAGTCTGTGGTTCAGCATCACGCATGGTGACACCGGTGTCATGTTAAGTGTATGTAGGTGTCAGTGAATTACACTGGTCAACTTTTTTTTATTTATTTTTTCCTGGCGTGGACTTTTGCAGCTGTTTTAAACTAATTTCAGGGTGCTGATTCCAAATCTGATCTCGTATTTGCTCTATTACATCTACTTTTTATGCTATCAGCATATCCCATTTTCATTGATTTTACACGAAATTAACTGTTTGTCATTTATGATTGCAAGTTATTGCGAGTCAGTGACTCCTTTAGGCTAGGGTCAGACAAACGCATTTTTCGCGTTGTCCGTGAAGAAGTGCGTTCGAACGAATGGACGTATTTTTTCCCGGAATACGCGATAGCGGTCATACGATGCGCATTTTCGTCCATGATTTTGTACGGATCATCAATAAAACTCTTTTTGTGTCTGGACGTTATGTTGGCCGGACATTAGCAGCGTCTGACGTCTCCCAATCACGCACACACGCCGCTATGCGGACGCAGCGCACTCTGTACGTCAGTAGTAGCGGTTTGACGTTCTCGAAAAAATGCGTTTGTTTGCCACTTGCGTTGCACGGACGAACTTTCATGCGGCCGTTCGTCGTATGTTCCCCGGCATTGGACGTCATTTGCTGCTAGCACGGCCGTGATTTCGTGCGGCTAAACGCACGTTAAAACTGCTTTCGTCTGACCTTAGCCTTAGTGTTAAAATATGGTGCTGCATTTTTAGGATAATGTGTTTATAGTATCTTTTTATGCAGATATCCACATTTACTTAACCCCTTAGTGGACGGGTGGTTTTACAAAAGTCCGTCCTTTAGTGCCCGCTGCTGTTTTTATGTTTTAGGTCAAATTTTCCTCTTACTGGTTTATGCAACCCACACATATTATTATACACCATTTTTCCCACCATTAAATGGACTTTCTAAAGCTACCATTAATTCCATCATATCATATAATTTACTATAAAAGAAGTATGAAATATGATGAAAATAAATGGAAAAAACACACTTTTTTGAAATATAATCCCCAAAATCTACAACCGCCAATCTATCTCCACTTGGCAGCTAGGGGGTTAACTGGCCCACTGACGTCCTCACACATATGGTAAGGATGTCAGTGGGTGGGGGATGACCCGGAGGCTTGGCCGACATCCAATATGTCAGCCACCTCCAGGTTTGAATCGCGATTCGGCGCCGATTCGCAATCCAGCAGCAAAATAGTTAATGCTATTCACCACTGAAAAGGGGAGACTCTCCCCTTTCCAGCGGTGTAATTTTTTTCCCCTACAATGTATGGTTGGGGAGATAGAGGGCTCCAAAGGAGTCCCCCCTCCCCTTCCTGATTTTTACCGCAGCCTGCCGATGACGTCATCATGCAGCGTGATGATGTCATTGTGCCTGCTGGCCCCTATAAAAATGTAAGGCAGGCTTCCAGCCTGCCAGACCACCGCGGTAGCCGGTGAAGGAAGTAAGTATCGGGCAGGAGGGAGGTTAGGAGACCCCTGACCATGTACATCCGCGGGTCTAAGGGAGACTTCCCGATCGGACGTACATGGTACGTCAGCGGTCAGGAAGGGGTTAATATTTTACTTCTGCAGGGCATGATCTAACAATGGCTACAACATCTGAAAGAAGGAAATCCAGTAATGACCCAGATATCTTCAGCTACACCTGTGGCAGCTTCAGTTTGCAGGATCAAATTGCTGTTTCTATTGAAAATGCAATATTTGACATCTCAGAAACCTGATGTGATTGACAAAAACTGAAGCCAGATTTGGAATCAGCACCCCAAAATTACCTTAAAACTAGGCTTGTGCACCAATTATTTTTTCGGTTCGATTCGGTTCGATTTTTCGGATGTTTAAACTTTTCGATTCGGCTCGTTTCGACCGATTTCTGTTTCGATTCGGTTCGGCTCGACTCGTTTTTCGTGTACATTTTTTTTCGGAATATCGACCATTTTTCGTATTTTCGTGTCACTTTGCTCGTTTTTTGTATCGACTTTTCATGATTTCGGAAATTTTCGTTTTTTCGGAACGTCTGTTCTCCTCGTTTCAAAGCAATAAATTTCAATTTGACACATTTCAAGTCCATTCGAAAATTCCGAAAATATTTTGTTTCGGCTCGGAAAACTTTTCGGATCTGCTATTTTCGGATCTAAAAATTTTCGGAAATTCGGCCGCATCCGAAAACACGAATCGAGAAATTTCGTGACAATTCCGAAACCCGAAACGCACATCCCTACTTAAAACCGTTGGAATACCTTATGCCAGAAAAAGTGTGTTGACCAGTGTTATCTTCATTGTTATGGAAGTCTGTGGATTTTGGACGCCCTTGGTGGTTGATAGAAACGTCACATCGCACTCAGTGTCAAAAATGACTTTTTCTCCCGACTAGCAAACTTGAAGCGAAATTATTTCAAACGTCATGGGTCCATATCAAGAGACAAAAGGTTTGTCTGGGGAAAAAAAAGGCCACTATAACTAGAAACATAGAAACATAGAAAAATGTTGGCAGATAAGAACCTTTCGGCCCATCTAGTCGCCCAATTACATGGATACTTTACCTGGATTTATCTTTTGTTTAGGATAGCCTTATGCCTATCCCATGCTTGCTTAAATTCAATCACTGTTTTGGCCTCTACCACTTCTACTGGAAGACTGTTCCATGTATCCACCACCCTCTCAGTAAAATAATGCTTCCTGATGTTACTTTTAAACCTTTGCCCCTCTAATCTAAGACTATGTCCTCTTGTTTTGCTACTTTGTTTCCTTTTAAATATACTCCCTTCCTCTACCTTGTGGATTCCCTTTATGTATTTAAATATTTCTATCATATCTCCTCCGTCTCGTCTTTTTTCCAAGCTGTACATGTTAAGATCATTAAGCTTTTCCTGGTAACTTTTCTCCTTCAAGCCGTACACCATTTTAGTAGCCCTTCTCTGAACTCTCTCTAAGATGTCTATATCCTTCTGGAGATACGGTCTCCAGTACTGCACACAGTACTCCAAGTGAGGTCTCACCAGTGCTCTGTACAGTGGTATGAGCACTTCCCTTTTCCTACTGCTAATACCTCTCCCTACACAACCAAGCATTCTGCCAGCATTTCCAAGCATTCTGCCAGCATTTCCTGCTGCTCTATTACATTGACTACTTACCCTTAGATCCTCTGAAATAATAACCCCTAAATCCCAACCCTCAGATGTATCAAATATTCTATTTTCAGCCCTTGGGTTTTTACGTCCCAGGTGCATTATCTTGCACTTATCCACATTAAAACTCCCACCATTTTTTTAGTTTACCTAAATCATTTGTCATTTGGCTGATCCCTCCAGGAACGTCAACCCTGTTGCAAATCTTTGTGTCATCAGCAAAAAGACATACTTTTCCATTAATACCTTCTGCAATATCACTAATAAAAATATTAAAGAGAATGGGTCCAAGTACTGACCCCTGAGGTACCCCACTGGTAACAAGACCTTGCGCCGAATAAACTCCATTTACCACAACCCTCTGTTGCCTGTCACTCAGCCACTGCCTAATCCAGTCAACAATATTGGAATCCAAGCTCAAAGATTGCAATTTATTGATAAGCTTCTATGCGGAACAGTATCAAAAGCCTTACTGAAATCTAAATAAGCAATGTCTACTGCACCACCTGTGTCTATTGGTCAAACTATTGGTGGAGATGGTCCCAACAACATTTTAACCCTCACAGGTCTTTCTCTAAACTAGTTGAAATCTTGCTGAGTTCATCTTTTACGGTGGGGGAAAAAATCCCTGTTATAATATTTACGTTTTGGGGAAGTTTTGCGATCAGAACAATTCACATACGCGTTTTGTTTTGTTATTGGTCAAGCTTAGCGCCACTACCATCATTTTACTGGTGTTATTTTTAAGGTTAGGGTTACTATTAGGGCAATATTCAGAGTCCAACTTGCTACACTTGTGTCAAAAAAAATCTGAATCTGCTATAGACAAATGAAAATAAAAGATGAAGCAGAACCTGTTGGTGAGGGTCAGCCCTAACCCAAACCCTAAATGTAACCCTAACTCCATCATCAATTTTCCACCTTACGGTCATCAGTAAAATGATGCCATTATGGAGCTGTTTCACCAAAAAAAACCACAGAAGTGCAACATTGGTTTGGCTTCAAATATTACATTTTGTCCGAGCGACCCAATGCTAGGGACCATTTTTAAATAGCAAATTTTCTACGGTAAGGTGACCACAAGGTGGCAACATTTCCGTAGGATCCCATTGAGTGGGGAAGGGTGCCTTGACACCACATCAACATTATACACTGGGAGTAATGGTTCCTTCATTGCTACAGAAGGCTGGTTGGACGTGTGGGTTGGTGGAAATGTGGTCGTTAGCACATTGATTTTGTAGAACTAACCCTTTCACTACCAAGTGATTTTAGCAAAAATCAGGAGCCAGTAGTTTTTTGGAAAATCATTTTTAATTCTACAGTAAGAAATATTTAGGAATATTCCCAGTTTATTCCTTACTTTAATAAGTTATTTGACAGGTAGCCAAGAGGTGTTACTGCAGGTGGAACTGCAGCTCGTGCTTCCGTTTATCGGCTTGGGAAAGCCCGGTATGTCAGGATATTCTCCATCTGATTCTGAACAGTTTTAACACCTTGGACATTATGAACACAAGGCTAAAACTTTAGGGGGCGCCTTCTGGAGCCCAAAAGAAAATTAATTTAATTTGCGATCACAGGCTGCTGTGTCTGCTACCACTGATCGCGTATACACAATCATGGTAGTGAAGGGGTTAATTATGTAACAATATACGGAATAGCTACGATCCTATCGTATTCCATAATCTCAAGGAACGAATAGCGGTCATTGTATTTTCTTCACGTCCCAGACAGAAAAATTCCCAGATGGGTTCTGGCTCGGAGAGCAGTTGGTTTGCTGGCAAGAGGGCACAACGCCGTGGCATATATTTCCTTTCATCTCTCTATACCTAATGGGCGAGACCAACAACCAGTCTTTCCGGATCACCATCCTACCACAGGTTGGCCTACTGATCTTGTCTGTCCCTGAAGGTACTGTATTCTCAGTACTGATGTGGAAATGTATTGCGTGTCACACTCTGGCCTTCGTATCCATTCCCTGCCCTCGTTGCCACCCCCCACTACACGCCATGTGGGTTCCATCGCTCGTTCTTCTTCCATCCTACTTCCTTACGTACTTATACATTCGATCTGAGTCTTCCCATCCAACCAGTAAACAAAGATGTGCTTGCGATACTTGTTTCCCACCAGCAATACTTGCGTCCCGTGGAGGACATCGCAACGTCTCTAGATGACTGCTACAAATTTGCCATATCGCAATCCTCGACTGGGACAGTAATGGGGGCTGTCATCATGGAGGGCTTCTACGTCGTCTTTGACCGGGCGCACAAACGGATCGGCTTTGCCGTCAGCACATGTCACGGTGAGCTTCGGATTCTCTTCTTTTTAGAGTCGAGGATTCCAGATATATTCTGAAACCTGAATTAGACCAGATGATGTCCCAAACCTGACTCTTCTCTGCCATTATCGAGACGCACGTGATATTTTCTTGACATCGTGACTGAGTAGATAATGGGTTCACCCCCAAATACAACCTCAAAAGTAGGGTATATTTTATAGATATACAGGGTTATTCAAAGAGATTCGAAAAGTCACCGCACGTTCGGTGACTTTTCGTTCTCTTCAATTCGGTTCCTTTTGCCGATCCCATTTCGGTGACCCTGCGGTGTATTCCGCAAACACCACAGGGTCCCCGAATTGCAGGGAAAAGCTACCGCAAACCTGACGAAAACTAACCGCAAAACCCACCGAATGCACGCAGAAAACCCTCAAAAACATCTGGATTAACCTGCCGAAAACCACGGAAAAACCCGAACAGGAGCCGATCACACGCAGCGAAGCTGCCGGAAAAAGTCGACACCGCAGGTGAATAAATTAGAAAAACAGTTTGCTCGAATGTTTGAAACGTGAAACGCTGTTTGCAAAGAAACTACTGAGCGAAAATGTCTGAAATTTACTTATGAGGTCCAGGGAATGATAATAAAAAGGGCTGTTACAGAGAAAATAAGTAAAGTTACAAAAAAAAAAAAAAAATGGGACTTTTATTAAAACAAAAATTCAGAAAAATGCTTAAAATATCCAGAAATAAAGAGACTCTTTACTGCAGAATTTTATAATGAACGGTTTATTAGATATTGAATTAAAACTGGAATATTTTTTAACATTGAAGCCTATGGGATTCGCCTGAATAAACCTGCTGAATTAAACCACCGAATGGCAGGGCATTAGGGGAACCTTTCACTGCTGGTTTGTGTTCTCTGAATAGACGAAGCAGTGCTTTTTCATGGGGATTTCACTGCCCTCGAACAGGCACCGAACAGGCACCGTATGTGCAGGCAATTCGCCAGGATTTGGCGAATTGCCTGCTCTCTGGATAGCCGAATGGCCAGGAAAGGTAACCGAACGCTGATTTTCAGCGTTCGGTTACCTTTCTCAAGCAATTCGGATCTCTTTGAATAACCCTGATGGAGTTTATACTATCAATTTTCTAGCTATGATTTCAACATTCTATTTACATTGCGGCATGTACGGAATGTATTCAGACCCCCTTTATTACCTCATTTTAGAATTGTTTCAATTATTTTCACATCAATCTACTCTCAAACCCCTATGACGACAAAGTAAAAACCATATTTTTGGCTACACTGCAAGTCTAGAGATTTTTTTTTCTAACAGGGTTATTCAAAGAGAATCGAAAAGTCACCGCACGTTCAGTGACTTTTCGTTCTCCTCAATTCGGTTCGATTTGACACTTTCATTTCGGCGACCCTGCGGTGTATTCAGCAAGCACCACAGGGTCCCCGAATTGCAGGGAAAAGTCACCGCAAAACCCTGCGAAGGCACACCGAAAACACACAAAAACTTCTGTATTAACCCCGCCGAAGAAACCCAAATAGGAGACGATCACAGCGCAGAGCAGCCGCCGGAAAAAGCCGGCACCGCAGACGAATGGAGTGAGAAAAAAAAAATCGCGAAAAATCCTTAAAATATCCTAAAAAATCTATAAATAAAGAGACTTTTTACGGCAGAATATTATAATGAACGGTTTATTAGTTATTGAATTAAAATGGAAATATTTTTAACATTGAAGCCTATGGGATTCGCCTATGGGAATAAACCTGCCGAATTAAACCACCGAATGGCAGGGCATTAGGGAAACCTTTCACTGCTGGTTTGTGCTCTCTGAATAGACGAAGCATTGCTTCTCTATGGGGATTCACTGCCCTCAAAAAGGCACTGAACAGGCACCGTATGTGCAGGCAATTCGCCAGGATTTGGCGAATTGCCTGCTCTCTGGATAGCCGAATGGCCAGGAAAGGTAACCGTACGCTGAATTTCAGCATTCGGTTCCCTTTCGGCAGCCATTCGGATCTCTTTGAATAACCCTGTAAAAAAATGGAAATTTCCCATTGGTACGGAAGCCCAGAGCAGCCATCATTTTTTTCCTTTTTTTCCCCCCTCACTTGTTATTGTGAGATAACATCTTTGTTATCTTAGGTAAAGTTATTTTACGCACAATTGCTGTTTTTTTTTGTGTAGGCCGCATCCTTGTGCTGTCATTTATTTGACGGCACCTCCTAGGGATTTCTGGGAATCTCGGCCACATCCACAGCTCTCACGAGACTTCAGACTTGCTACCCATACAAAGCTATAGAGGTGAGCAGGCTGTGAAGACTTGCGAGAGCTGGGCATGTGTCCGAGGCTACGAGAAACACCCACAAGGCGTCGACGAATGATGCCATGCCTGCGCCGTGGGTCGCAGAATAGAAAAAAAAAGAGTATGGAAGACAACATGAGTTTCCGAGATAGGTGACCTCTTCCTTTTTGGACGTTCTGCTGTCCCCATGTTGATTCTTGCAGTGCAGAATGGGAATAAAAACACCTCAAACCAGAAACCATAGAAAAGTAACCATCCTTTAATAAATAAGTATACAGATATTAACAGCCAAATAAAATCAGTTTAGCGAGTCCTGAGACGCGTTTCGCCACTTCCGTGGCTTCGTCAGTCAGTATATATCTGCTCCAGACGCTGTGTGATTTATCACCACACAATTATAGTATATAATGCAAATGATGTGAGTTTCATCCTAAGTTCACACTTTTAACAAGTGTTTTAAAAGTGTTCCAAGCTCATTCTTCAAAAGATTACGTTGACGTTTTTGCATTTTTGCCTTTCGCAGTACAAGATGACTTCCGTGCGCCATCAGTAGATGGTCCGTTTTACATTTCGGATGCAGAGGACTGTGGTTACAACACCCCCCAGCTAGACGAGTCGGCTCTCATGACTACGGCTTACGTAATGGCAGGAGTCTGCGCCCTCTTCATGTTACCCCTCTGCCTGATGTTATTCCAGTGGCGCTGCTTCCGCTGCCTGAGACGAGGGAAGGACGATCTCGATGACATTTCCCTGCTCAAGTGAGCCAATTACTCGCCCTTCCAACAGTCCCAAAGTTGAAGTCACTCCAGTAGACGTTTGGTCTAATAGACGGTTGAGGAAATAAGTCCTCTTCGGGCTCCCATATCGGGAGGCAACGAGAAACAAGAGTGAAGTAGGCCTACTAAAACATGGTGGTCAACAACTCGGCCTTAAGGAGCACTACGTCACTTGTGACAATGCAAACAAATGCATTTCCGTACGGAAAATCTCAAACTGATGACTACAACACCACAGAGCTTTTAAAGTACAAAGCCATATTGACGAATAATAGGACAATAGGTTTGGGGGTCAATTTTAAGGTGAAAGATTCTGGGAGCTGTTTATTTTGGGACTGTAGAAGCCAACTGACCCAGCAAAGAAGGAACCTTACTGATTAGATGGAAGATAAGTGTATGTCAAAGTGGGGATGTGGTTGGGTGTGATACGTTTGTCTTCGCTATAGCTGTGTTAATCACCAGACTGGTCCAAACATTAGGGTCAAGGTCAGATCGCTTCATGATGGAGGTACGAGTATTATCTGAAGACCACTGCATACAGGTGGATAGAATATATTGATATGCAATGCATCTGATGAGCGTCAAGAGAGTTTATAAAGATAGCCGCTACGACCTCCAAAATCCAATGGAGCTGCTACTTATTGTGGACCAAAAGCTGCTTTAAAAATGGGAGATGTTAGGATGCGGTTTATGTTTACAGCCGTAGGGTAACGTTAAATGAATTAAAGACATTGAGACAGAAGCGGTCGAAGAATTCTATTGTCATTTCCTACTCGATGCGTAAGGCAAAAGGTGGATCCAGTACACCATGTCCATCTCTGGTTGATAAAGAGTCGGGTAGGAGGCCTACTAAAACATGGCGGTCAACGTCTTTGTAGGAAGTAGCACTCATGTTCTATACAGATAACGTGTACAAGACGACTCCTGAGAAACAGAAGGTGAGTAGGCGACCTACTAAAACATGGTTGGTGGCCAACATCTTGGCCGTAACGAGCACTCATTTTACAATACAGATAATGTGTATAAGATGACGTTCAAGAACCAAGAGAGTAGGAGGCCTACTAAAACAAGACTGTCAACATCTCAGCCATAAGAAGCACTACGTCACTTGTGTTAAGAAGTTGCGATATTAGGATACTCGTGCCAGACAAGACATGCCCCAGGGGAAACTCCAGCTTGTTATAGAAAGGTTTGGTTTAGTTTAGTATGGTTTCTTGCCTGGGGAGGAATGTAGAACCAGTCTGGTGCAAGAAAACCAACGCTCTGCAATGGGAGATAAATACTAGACTAGCACCACAAACCCTTAAAGACTTAATAACATTCCACACCTTATAGAGCTCCAATCATAACACAATATAGTTTGCCACTGGTATAATTTCCGCTACCTAGAGTCAACTCTTAAACACCAACGTACATGACTGATATGCATTAAAAAAAGGAGAGCTACAGAAACAGTAGGGTCAACAGTGCTTCCTTGACCTCGATTTATATACTAATTTAAAAGGGATCTCAGGCCTACCTTGATTTTACTGCCACAGTATGAAACATTCATGCTAGCTTTGGATGGAACACAACATGAAGGGTAATGGTGACACCAAGTTCTACACATGGAGCAAAAAGAACCAGGGTTCAGAAAGGCCATTCCAGTGGTTTCCAATAGTTCACATCAGCTAGTCCATTGGTTTCCATGGATCACTTTGGCCTGTCCAGGGGTCTCCAGGGTTCAGAAAGGCCATTCCATCGGTTTCCATGGTTCACATAGGACACTCCTGTGGTCTCAATGTTTCACCAAGGACTTTGTCCATTTGTTTAATGGATTCAGAAAGGGCTTTCTGTAGTTTTCAGATTCAGAAAGGACATATTTCCCATTCCATCTATCAATCTGTAGGGCTCAGTACGGACATTGTATTGGTCTCTGGGGCTCAGTAATAGTAATTTTATGGATTTCCAGGGACATTTCATAGATTTCTAGGATTCGATACATAAATTCCAACGATCTCCAGGTTCAGAAAAGACAATCCATTGACTTTTAGATTTCAGTAAGGCCATTCAAGCAACATCCTGGTTTCAGTATGGACATTCTGTTGGTTTTTGAAGCTCAATAAGTTCATTCCTTCAAACTCGTTAGGACAGTGTGTTCTTTTTCAAGGTGTAGTACATAAGTATAACTGAATTAACCAGTAAGGGCATTCATTCCATTAGGCTCCTGGGTTCAATACAGTCTATTGGTCTCCAAGATTCAGCATGGACATTCAATTGGTCCCATGGTTCAATACAGGCATTCTGTTGGTCTCCAGCGTTCAGTACAGGCGTTCTATCCACAATCCATTGACTTTTAGATTTCAGTAAGGCCATTCAAGCAACATCCTGGTTTCAGTATGGACATTCTGTTTTTTATCTCTATGATTCAGTACAGACATTCTATTTGTCTCCATGGTTCAGTACAGACATTCTATTGCCCTAAGGTTTCAGTCCACAACATTCTATGGGTCTCGGGGTTCAGTGCAGACATTCTATGGGTCTCGGGGTTCAGTGTCGACATTCTAATGCTCTCAGGTTTCAGTGCAGACATTCTATTGCGCTCAGGTTTCAGTGCAAACATTCTATTCGCTCAGGTTTCAGTACAGACATTCTATTGGTCTCAAGGTTCAGTACAGACATTCTATTGCTCAGTGCAGACATTCTATTGCACTCGGGTTTCAGTACAGACATTCTATTGCTCTCAAGGTTCAGTGCAGACATTTTATTCTCTCAGGGTTCAGTACATACATTCTATTGCTCTCAGGGTTCAGTACAGACATTCTATTGCTCTCAGGGTTCAGTACAGACATTCTATTGCTCTTAGTGCAGACATTCTATTGCGTTCAGGGTTCAGTACAGACATTCTATTGCACTCGGGTTTCAGTACAGACATTCTATTGCTCTCAGGGTTCAGTGCAGACATTCTATTGCTCTCAGTGCAGACATTCTATTGCGCTCAGGGTTCAGTGCAGACATTCTATTGCGCTCAGGGTTCAGTGCAGACATTCTATTGCTCTCAGGGTTCAGTGCAGCCATTCTATTGCTCTCAGTGCAGACATTCTATTGCTCTCAGGGTTCAGTACAGACATTCTATTGCTCTCAGGGTTCAGTGCAGCCATTCTATTGCTCTCAGTGCAGACATTCTATTGCTCTCAGTGCAGACATTCTATTGCGCTCAGGGTTCAGTACAGACATTCTATTGCTCTCAGGGTTCAGTGCAGACATTCTATTGCGCTCAGGGTTCAGTGCAGACATTCTATTGCGCTCAGGGTTCAGTGCAGACATTCTATTGCTCTCAGGGTTCAGTGCAGACATTCTATTGCTCTCAGTGCAGACATTCTATTGCGCTCAGGGTTCAGTGCAGACATTCTATTGCGCTCAGGGTTCAGTGCAGACATTCTATTGCTCTCAGTGCAGACATTCTATTGCACTCGGGTTTCAGTACAGACATTCTATTGCGCTCAGGGTTCAGTACAGACATTCTATTGCACTCGGGTTTCAGTACAGACATTCTATTGCTCTCAGGGTTCAGTGCAGACATTCTATTGCGCTCAGGGTTCAGTGCAGACATTCTATTGCTCTCAGGGTTCAGTGCAGACATTCTATTGCGCTCAGGGTTCAGTGCAGACATTCTATTGGTCTCAGGGTTCAGTACAGACATTCTATTGCTCTCAGGGTTCAGTGCAGACATTCTATTGCGCTCAGGGTTCAGTGCAGACATTCTATTGCGCTCAGGGTTCAGTGCAGACATTCTATTGCTCTCAGGGTTCAGTGCAGACATTCTATTGCTCTCAGTGCAGACATTCTATTGCGCTCAGGGTTCAGTGCAGACATTCTATTGCGCTCAGGGTTCAGTGCAGACATTCTATTGCTCTCAGTGCAGACATTCTATTGCACTCGGGTTTCAGTACAGACATTCTATTGCGCTCAGGGTTCAGTACAGACATTCTATTGCACTCGGGTTTCAGTACAGACATTCTATTGCTCTCAGGGTTCAGTGCAGACATTCTATTGCGCTCAGGGTTCAGTGCAGACATTCTATTGGTCTCAGGGTTCAGTACAGACATTCTATTGCTCTCAGGGTTCAGTGCAGCCATTCTATTGCTCTCAGGGTTCAGTGCAGACATTCTATTGCGCTCAGGGTTCAGTGCAGACATTCTATTGCTCTCAGGGTTCAGTGCAGACATTCTATTGCGCTCAGGTTCAGTGCAGACATTCTATTGCGCTCAGGGTTCAGTGCAGACATTCTATTGCGCTCAGGGTTCAGTGCAGACATTCTATTGCTCTCAGTGCAGACATTCTATTGCGCTCAGGGTTCAGTACAGACATTCTATTGCACTCGGGTTTCAGTACAGATATTCTATTGCGCTCAGGGTTCAGTACAGACATTCTATTGCACTCGGGTTTCAGTACATTCTATTGCACTCGGGTTTCAGTACAGACATTCTATTGCTCTCAGGGTTTCAGTACAGACATTCTATTGCACTCGGGTTTCAGTACAGACATTCTATTGCTCTCAGTGCAGACATTCTATTGCGCTCAGGGTTCAGTGCAGACATTCTATTGCTCTCAGTGCAGACATTCTATTGCTCTCAGTGCAGACATTCTATTGCGCTCAGGGTTCAGTACAGACATTCTATTGCTCTCAGGGTTCAGTGCAGACATTCTATTGCTCTCAGTGCAGACATTCTATTGCGCTCAGGGTTCAGTGCAGACATTCTATTGGTCTCAGGGTTCAGTACAGACATTCTATTGCTCTCAGTACAGACATTCTATTGCTCTCAAGGTTCAGTGCAGACATTTTATTCTCTCAGGGTTCAGTACATACATTCTATTGCTGTCAGGGTTCAGTAGACATTCTATTGCTCTCAGGGTTCAGTACAGACATTCTATTGCTCTTAGTGCAGACATTCTATTGCGTTCAGGGTTCAGTACAGACATTCTATTGCACTCGGGTTTCAGTACAGACATTCTATTGCTCTCAGGGTTCAGTGCAGACATTCTATTGCTCTTAGTGCAGACATTCTATTGCGTTCAGGGTTCAGTACAGACATTCTATTGCACTCGGGTTTCAGTACAGACATTCTATTGCTCTCAGGGTTCAGTACAGACATTCTATTGCTCTCAGGGTTCAGTGCAGACATTCTATTGCTCTCAGTGCAGACATTCTATTGCGCTCAGGGTTCAGTGCAGACATTCTATTGCGCTCAGGGTTCAGTGCAGACATACTATTGGTCTCAGGGTTCAGTACAGACATTCTATTGCTCTCAGGGTTCAGTGCAGCCATTCTATTGCTCTCAGTGCAGACATTCTATTGCTCTCAGGGTTCAGTACAGACATTCTATTGCTCTCAGTGCAGACATTCTATTGCGCTCAGGGTTCAGTACAGACATTCTATTGCACTCGGGTTTCAGTACAGACATTCTATTGCGCTCAGGGTTCAGTACAGACATTCTATTGCACTCGGTTTTCAGTACAGACATTCTATTGCACTCGGGTTTCAGTACATTCTATTGCACTCGGGTTTCAGTACAGACATTCTATTGCACTCGGGTTTCAGTACAGACATTCTATTGCACTCGGGTTTCAGTACAGACATTCTATTGCGCTCAGGGTTCAGTACAGACATTCTATTGCACTCGGGTTTCAGTACATTCTATTGCACTCGGGTTTCAGTACAGACATTCTATTGCACTCGGGTTTCAGTACAGACATTCTATTGCACTCGGGTTTCAGTACAGACATTCTATTGCACTCGGGTTTCAGTACAGACATTCTATTGCACTCGGGTTTCAGTACAGACATTCTATTGCACTCGGGTTTCAGTACAGACATTCTATTGCACTCGGGTTTCAGTACAGACATTCTATTGCACTCGGGTTTCAGTACAGACATTCTATTGCACTCGGGTTCAGTACAGACATTCTATTGTGCTCAGGGTTCAGTGCAGACATTCTATTGCTCTCAGGGTAGACATTCTATTGCTCTCAGGGTTCAGTGCAGACATTCTATTCTCTCAGGGTTCAGTGCAGACATTCTATTGCTCTCAGTGCAGACATTCTATTCTCTCAGGGTTCAGTGCAGACATTCTATTGCTCTCAGTACAGACATCCTATTGCTCTCAGTACAGACATCCTATTGCTCTCAGGGTTGACATTCTATTCTCAGGTTTCAGTGCAGACATTCTATTGGTCTTTAATTACAATCTACATAACCACAGGTACAAACTCTAAAAATGGAGGATGTGAAGAGGCTTGAATTACTACAAGAATGACTTGTTCCTTCCTTAACACTTTCACTTCCAAGGGCTTTTTGTTCAGGTAATAACATTTATTTGAAACCGGTCATTATATTTAACGGAAACATGAGATGTGCTGCATGATGCCTGCGTATAGCAATTGCAGCAACACCTTGTATCTGTATGTGCCGCATAATGCCCGTGTATGGAAATTACAGCAACACCTTGTATCTGTATGTGCCGCATAATGCCTGTGTATGTCAATTACAGCAACACCTTGTATCTGTATGTGCTGCATAATGCCTGTGTATGGCAATTACAGCAACACCTTGTATCTGTATGTGCTGCATAATGCCTGTGTATGGCAATTACAGCGACACCTTCTATCTGTATGTGCTGCATAATGCCTGTGTATGGCAATTACAGCAACACCTTGTATCTGTATGTGCTGCATAATGCCTGTGTATGGCAATTACAGTAACACCTTGTATCTGTATGTGCTGCATAATGCCTGTGTATGGCATTAACAGCAACACCTTGTATCTGTATGTGCTGCATAATGCCTGTGTATGGCAATTACAGCAACACCTTGTATCTGTATGTGCCGCATAATGCCTGTGTATGGAAATTACAGCGACACCTTGTATCTGTACAGTACAGGGATTTACACTCATTATAACCCCCTGAATCCTATCCCTGTACAGCTGTGACTGACCCCACAGCTATCCCTGTATTCTGACAATCCCTGGCTGCTGTGATGCAGCAGTAAAGTTTGTTGAGCTTTTTGTTACAGTGAGGGTGGGGCCTGCTCCTTGCATCTTCTTTACAGGTTGACAGGAGTACACCAATCTCGCATCGAAAAAGGTATGGAAATGAGGTTTTAAATGGCTTTTTTTTTTTTTTTTTTAGGTCAATGAAAAGTTCTGCATACACGGGTTTGGTAGTGAAAGGGTTAAGAAGATAATTTTCCTCTACCGTGTCTAATATATTTATTTTTTTGTTCAATAAGCGTCTGCATAGTCGCAGAGGTCACGACGGACATATAAACACAGCAGCAGCTGATGGTAATGGCTTATTCTGGGGAAAAAATAAAGTGAAATACACAAGAAAGTCTGTAAACACAGAGGGTTTATTGGACAATAAATCAAAGAAGAGAAAAATTAGCCGATGCTGATCCCATTGGGCTTTTTTCCCCTCCTTTGCAGCAAGCGATTTTTCCAAGCAGCTCTCTCTCTCTCTGTATGGGTGTTACAGAGAACCTTCTGATCGCTGTGCCGTGAGAGGGAATCCTCCATTCAACCGCAACAAGGATTACCTGCGAGTTGGGCAGAAGGGACAGGAAGCCTTTTGGTTCGCCAAGGACCAGAACGGAACACACTAAAAAGAAAGAAACAAAAGTGATTACACGGGACGGGAAAAATGGCGAAAAATAATCCTCCGATCAGCCTGCCGGACTGCAGGAAAAAAAACAACCAAAAAAACAGAACTCTGCTCTTATTTAAAGCTGGGTTCACACCTCAGCGTTTTTCATATGCGCGTAATACGTGCGTATTGCGCAAACGAGAAAAAAAACGTGAACGCGCATTGCAGCACGTTCACGGTGCAGTCTATGGCTGCGAACGCGCTGCAATACGTCCCAAAGAAGCTCCTGTACTTCTTTGGCCGTATGGCGTTTTACAGCGCGTTCCTACTCGCTGCAAAACGCCCAGGTGTGAATGGGTCCCATAGGAAATCATGGGATTTCCGCGTTTGGGTGTTTTACAGCGCGCAGGAACACTCTGTAAAACGTCCAGGTGTGAACAGGGCCCAAAAGGTGTTTAGAAAAAGAAAAATGCATGAAAATGTGTGGAAATAATAATAAAAAATTACCTAAATAGATAGATAAATAAATAAATAAACATTATAAAAAAATTGGGAATCAAAAATGTTGGCAAACTTTTTTTTGTTTTCTAAAAAATAAAAACACCGTTTGCTGAAAATGAAAAGAATAAACTGTTGAATAAAAAAAAAAAATATATAAAAAACCCCCACACACTATATTTTTTCCCATTTATTTATTTATAAAAGGATTTTACCAGGAAGGATACGTTGAGATTTCTCTCGTTTTCCAGTATGTCCTGGGTTCGCTTGTTTAAACCGGTCAAACTGAATCACCGAAAATCAGGGCATTTCACTGGCACGTGGGTGCAGTTCGGTGTTCTTTGGATAGATTAACCACTGCCGCTGAAGAGCGTAGAATTGCAGCAAACTGCACCGAATTTCTGTTAATTCGCCAAATACCGGCGAATTGACAGCTTTCTGAATAGCCGAACGGCCACGAAATTGCACAGTACAGGGAAACTCATCGTTCGGTGCCCTTCGGCCACAAGTTCGCCTCTTATTGAATAACCCCTTTAGTTTAGGTTTTTAGACAATTACATTTTTGTACCAATTTCACTGATCCTGGAGCCTTTTGAATAATAATAATAACTGGTTTCTGATTGAGTTTTATAGAGAAGCAATGGTTAATCTTTTCACAGACACTGAACAGCAGTGAAATGCCCTGCTGTTCGGTGGTTTCGTTCGTCGGGATTAATCAGAATAATCCCATAGGTTTCAATGTAAAAAAAAAAAAAATATTCCCGGTTTTTATTTAATATTTATTCAACCGTTCATTCTTTTCATTTGCGGCAAAAAGCCTTTATATTTATAGGATTTTTTAAAATAATTCTTTTGAGGGTTTTTTTGGTGAAATTTTTGGCTTCCTAATTATTTTAAAACAAGGCTTTTTTTTCTCTTTGCCGAACGCAGCGTTTTTTTCCTTTTCTTTCCTTCGGTCTGCGTTCATCGGGTGCTGAAACCTACTTCAGCACCAAGGATGTGTTCAGCAGGTGCTGTTCCTGCTCCTGAAACCTATTTCAGCACCAAGGATGTGTTCGGCAGCTGCTGTTCTTGCTGCTGAACCCTATTTCAGCACCAAGAAGGTGTTCAGCAGGTGCTGTTCTTGCTGCTGAAACCTATTTCAGCACCAAGGATGTGTTCGGCAGCTGCTGTTCTTGCTGCTGAAACCTATTTCAGCACCAAGGATGTGTTCGGCGGGTGCTGTTCTTGGTGCTGAAACCTATTTCAGCACCAAGGACAGGGGGATATTTTGCTCCCGAGCCCTGCAGAGCTGCTGTCCTTGGTGCTGAAACATCTCAGCACCAAGGACACGAGAATTAAGTAATTAATAAATCTGTTTCACATTCCGAAATAACAAATCCATACGAAATATGAATTACTAATCTCCCGAATTAACCAATCGATCCGAAATACGAAGCACGGTAACATAACGAACACACCGAAACGAACTACAAATGGAACGGATCCGATTCGTTGTGTACATGTCGAATAAATATCCCCATATGGCGCCATCTGTACTTTTTGACCCAAGATCATCACCAGTGGCTCTGTCCCTCCTGCAGTCTCTTCCACCCTTTACATATGAACGTTCTGGCTTGGTTTGTCGTGCGTCTGCATTCTCAAAACCAGAATAAATATTCGGGATTCTCTCACTGTGACCTAAACCACCCGTCTCCCCGGCCAGGCTGAAGATCTCCTCACCTGCTTGTGCAGGATGTGATTGCAAGACATTGGCTTCAGGTCGAGAGGGAGGACACGTTCCTGGCATATAAGACACAGCTTGAAGGGAGTAGGAAGCTAAAGGAGAGAAGAGAGATGGAAAAATTATAATATACATACAGGAGACCTTTCCCTTAAAGGTACACAGCGATGCTGCAGCAAGGTGCCGGATTGCTTTGCTTTCTGACACTCAAGATCATAAAACCAAAGAGACTCAAACAATGCATGGATCAAGTGGTTTTTTTTTATACAGGGTTATTCAAAGAGATCCGAATTGCTGGCGAAAGGTAACCTAACGCTGAAATTCAACGTTCGGTTACCTTTCCTGGCCATTCGGCTATCCAGAGAGCAGGCAATACGCCAAATCCTGCCGAATTGCCTGAACATACGGTGCCTGTTCGAGGGCAGTGAAATCCCCATAGAGAAACAATGCTTCGCCTATTCAGAGAACACAAACCAGCAGTGAAAAGTTGCCGAAATGCCCTGCTGTTCAGTGGTTTCATTCGACAGGTTTATTCAGGCGAATCCCATAGGCTTCAATGTTAAAAATATTCCCGTTTTAATTCAATATCTAATAAACCGTTTATTATAATATTCTGCAGCAAAAAGTCTATTTATAGATTTTTTTTAGGATACTTTAAGCATTTTTCGGGATTTTTTTGCAAAAACAAATGGTCAGTCTTTTTCTTTTTTAATCGTTTCTTCTTTTTTCTGTAACAGCCCTCTTTATTATCATTCATTGGATATTATATATAAATTCCAGACATTTTCGCTCAGTAGTTTCTTTGCAAACAGCGTTTCATGTTTCAAACATTCATGCAAACTGTTTTCTTTTCTTCTTCACCTCCTTTGTCTGCGGTGTCGGGTTTTTCCGGCGGCTGCTCGGGTTTCTCCAGCGTCTTCGGCGGGGTTAAGATGTTTATGCGGGTTTCTGTGTGCATTCGCCAGGTTTTGCGGTGTGTTTTCGACGGCTTTTCCCTGCGCTACGACGGCCCTGTGGTGCTTGCTAAATACACAGCAGGGTCGCCGAAATGGGATCGCCGAACCAAGCCGAATTGAAGAGAACAAAAAAAGTCACCGAATGTGCAGTGACTTTTCGATTCTCTTTGAATAACCCTGATAGTGTGTTTTAACCCCTTCACTACCAAGTGATTAGAAAAAACACAAAATGTCAGGAACCAGTGTTTTCTGATTTCCAATAGAGCATCCCTTTAATAAGTGCAGAAATGTTTGCATATACAGTAAGCTGGGAACTCACTGCGGGAGCTCGGTCTCTTGTCACGCTCTATTTACTGTTATTTAAAGAATTGTTTCAGCCCACTGGGGTAACGGTATTTAACCCCTTCAATACTGACCGATATCTCGGGCTTCAAAAGGCACCATCTGTTGATATCTCAATCTGCTGATCTGCAGCCCAATAGCAAATGAATTTTGTTTGATTACGGGCCGCAGAAGGTGCCCCCAAAGTTTTAGTCCTGTGGGCATAATGTCCAAAGAGCTAAAACTGTAAAATCAGCTACTGAATGCTCTGAAATATTGGGCTTTCAGCAGCCGATGCAGGAAAAAAAAAAAAAAATATATATCTGCTGCTCAAACCTTTAATACGACTTGGGACCATGAGATGGTTTTGGAACGCGTACCTGTTGTGGCAGTCCTGTAAAGGCCATTTGGGCCGGAGGCATGAATGCAGGAATTCCTTGAGGGGCGCGATACGGCGGTGTAGGACCCCCGGCAGACTGCGAAGACAAAAATTTTATGAGATCCAGAATCAAGAGGAATCACTAAAACGAGGAATGCAGGTGTTAATACTATGAATAATGATATAGAACACAATGCACCGCTATCTCCATAGTGAAGGGGGTTATCTCAGGCTTCAAAAAGGCACCGATACCGAGGTATCTCGATCTGCAGCCCAAAAAACAAAGGAATTTCCTTTGCTTTCGGGCTGCAGAAAGTGCCCCCCAAAGTTTTACCCTGTGGGCATAATGCCCAAAAGAGCTAAAACTATAAAATCAGCTGCTGAAAGCTCTGAAATATCGGGCTTTCATCAGCCGATGCAGGGAAAAAAATTAAAAATTAAAATAGACCTGCCGGTCAAACCTGTGTAACTCAGTTTAACAGTAGATGGCGCCATCTAGTGGCCAAATAGGTTATTTACAGTAATAAGTATTTATTAATGTTTAATTAAAAGGGATTTTACAAAACCACTTGCTTCTGACAATTTTTTTTAAAAAAAAAAAACAAACACTTGGTAGTGAAGGGGTTAAATAAAGGCTAATTTCAGCCGTTCCGTGTGTGTTTGCTTGGTGACCTCCTTGCGGATTCCTGGTGAAGCTAAACTTCTGGTCTAAATGGGTGGAATCAATGTCACATAATCCCGAGGAAGCCCATTCCAGCCGTACATAGGTCTCAAGTGGTTCAGGGATGTTTTGGAATGAGGACGGTTCTCTCCTCTCTCCATGCGACCTGACCATGTTCTTACTACCGACCTGATGGACAGTAATGTCTACCTGTTTGCAATTCGTCTGGCTGAAGGAAGAACCACTGAAAGGAATGGTCACTGATCCCATAACCTTATAGAGGATCTGCTTTAGGGTAGGGTGAGATATTTTAAAGGGACTCTCTATGCCAGGGATCCCGAACTCTGCCCCAGGGGTTTCTCAACTACAACTCCCATGATTCTATGGCCATTTATTGCATTCAAGGAATCATGGGAAATGTAGGCAATAGACATCTGAGGGCCAGAGTTTGAGACCCCTGCTCTAGGCGTTGTGACCACTTCATGCAATTTAAGTGGTCGCAGCCACCTGGGTTTCCCCTCTAGAGGGGGGGGGGGGGGGTCTCGGAGGGCTAATTCAGCCCTGTGGTTTGGCTCCTACCCAGAAGCGGAAATCAATGGGCTTCATGGATAAGAATTTCAGGAAGAAAGATCTCTTTCAGGACTCATCCCTGGCCTATAGCTCTCAATGCTGCGCATATCCATAAAAAAAAAAACCAAAAAAGAAAAAAAAAACATTTGTATTGTAAGCAGACGCTGTACTAGGAGAACATTTGTCGAGCAGCCAATGCTCTCGCTAGATGCAGCCTCCCATGGTTTTTTATTTTCCATTATCCTGCCAGAGAAACCCATCTGTTCCCATTACTGCGTTCATATTCCCCCCCCCCCACGCAGTTTCTGGGCAGTTGGAGAGTCAGCAGCACGCTGCATTATCCAGCTCACACCTGCTCAGTGAAAAGCAGCCAAAAACCGGTTATTACACCAGGAGCGGAGCATAGCACATACGGTATCACTATCCTTCCCTCAGCCAAAATCCGCTGCCTTGGAGTGTCTCGACTCCAGTCTTTCCTTCAGCCCCTACATCCAATCGCTCGACGCAATCACCTCCGCAATAATCGCCAACATTCCTCTATTTCTGACTGCAAACACCACCAAGCAACTTATCCAAGCCCTCAATCTCCCACCTGGACTACTGCAACAACCCTCCTGACTGGCCTTTCTTTATTTCCCCCCTGCAGTCCATCCTAAACACATCAGCCCAGCTTATCCATCTAACCGGTCACTGTCTCTGCTGCTCCTCTCTGAATCCCTACACTGGCTCCACATCCAAAACCCTCACTAACGCCGCTCCTCACTACCTGTCCTCACTAACGCCGCCCCTCACTACCTGTCCTCACTAACACCACCCCTCACTACCTGTCCTCACTAACACCGCCCCTCACTAACACCGCCCCTCACTAACACCGCCCCTCACTACCTGTCCTCACTAACACCACCCCTCACTACCTGTCCTCACTAACACCGCCCCTCACTAACACCGCCCCTCACTAACACCGCCCCTCACTAACACCGCCCCTCACTAACACCGCCCCTCACTAACACCGCCCCTCACTAACACCACCCCTCACTAACACACCCCCACTACCTGTCTCACTAACACCGCCCCTCACTACCTGTCCTCACTAACACCGCCGCCCCTCACTACCACCGCCTACAACTACCTGTCCCACTACCTGTCCTCACTAACACCACCCCTCACTACCTGTCCTCACTAACACCGCCCCTCACTACCTGTCCTCTCTAACGCCGCCCCTCACTACCTGTCCTCACTAACACCGCCCCTCACTACCTGTCCTCACTAACACCGCCCCTCACTAACACCGCCCCTCACTACCTGTCCTCTCTAACACCGCCCCTCACTACCTGTCCTCACTAACACCGCCCCTCACTACCTGTCCTCACTAACGCCGCCCCTCACTACCTGTCCTCACTAACGCGCCCCTCACTACCTCTCCTCACTAACACGCCCTCACTACTCGTCCTCACTAACGCCGCCCCTCACTACCTGTCCTCACTAACGCCGCCCCTCACTACCTGTCCTCTAACGCCGCCCCTCACTACCTGTCCTCACTAACGCCGCCCCTCACTACCTGTCCTCACTAACGCGGCCCCTCACTACCTGTCCTCACTAACACAGCCCCTCACTACTCGTCCTCACTAACGCCGCCCCTCACTACCTGTCCTCACTAACGGCCCTCACTACCTGTCCTCACTAACACCGCCCCTCACTACCCGTCCTCACTAACACCGCCCCTCACCTGTCTCACTAACACAGCCCCTCACTACCTGTCCTCACTAACACCGCCCCTCACTACCTGTCCTCACTAACACCGCCCCTCACTACCTGTCCTCACTAACACCGCCCCTCACCTGTCCTCACTAACACAGCCCCTCACTACCTGTCCTCACTAACACGCGCCCCTCACTACCTGTCCTCACTAACACCGCTCCTCACTACCTGTCCTCACTAACACCGCTCCTCACTACCTGTCCTCACTAACACCGCACTCACTACCTGTCCTCACTAACACCGCTCCTCACTACCTGTCCTCACTAACTAACACCGCTCCTCACTACCTGTCCTCACTAACACGGCACCTCACTACCTGTCCTCACTAACACCGCTCCTCACTACCTGTCCTCACTAACACCGCTCCTCACTACCTGTCCTCACTAACCCGCTCCTCACTACCTGTCCTCACTAACACGCTCCTCACTACCTGTCCTCACTAACGCCGCCCCTCACTACCTGTCCTCACTAACACCGCCCCTCACTAACGCCGCCCCTCACTACCTGTCCTCACTAACGCCGCCCCTCACTACCTGTCCTCACTAACGCCGCCCCTCACTACCTGTCCTCACTAACGCCGCCCCTCACTACCTGTCCTCACTAACGCCGCCCCTCACTACCTGTCCTCACTAACGCCGCCCCTCACTACCTGTCCTCACTAACGCCGCCCCTCACTACCTGTCCTCACTAACGCCGCCCCTCACTACCTGTCCTCACTAACGCCGCCCCTCACTACCTGTCCTCACTAACGCGCCCCTCACTACCTGTCCTCACTAACACCGCCCCTCACTACCTGTCCTCACTAACACCGCTCTCACTACCTGTCCTCACTAACACCGCTCCTCACTACCTGTCCTCACTAACACCGCCCCTCACTACCTGTCCTCACTAACACCGCCCCTCACTACCTGTCCTCACCAACACCGCCCCTCACTACCTGTCCTCACTAACACCGCCCCTCACTACCTGTCCTAACACCGCCCCTCACTACCTGTCCTCACTACACGCTCCTCACTACCTGTCCTCACTAACACCGCTCCTCACTACCTGTCCTCACTAACACCGCCCCTCACTACCTGTCCTCACTAACACCGCCCCTCACTACCTGTCCTCACTAACACCGCTCCTCACTACCTGTCCTCACTAACACTGCCCCTCACTACCTGTCCTCACTAACACCGCCCCTCACTACCTGTCCTAACACCGCCCCTCACTACCTGTCCTCACTAACGCCGCCCCTAAGAACCAACAATGACCTGCTCTTGGCATCCTCCATCATTACCTCTTTACATGCCATACTGCAGGACTTGTCTCGTGCGGCGCCGACCCTATGGAATGCACTTCCTCGCAATATCAGACGGTCACCAAATCTGGTTTCATTTAAAGACCCTTCTGTTTAGGGAAGCCGACCACCTAACTCCATAGCAAGACATCTGACCAACCCAAAAACGGTCCTCACCTCTCCCTGCAATAACTCATCGCTGCAGCCCCCCCCCCCTGTTTCTCATCCCCCACCCATCTAGATTGTAAATTCCCACGGGAATAGGACCCTCAAGTCCTCCTGTACCTGCTAATAGGAATATGGACCTGCCTCCTTTATGTATTGTTGAATTATCCTGTCTTTACGAATTGTACCTGTTTGTACAGCACTGTGGATTATGTTGGTGTTTGATAGATAATAATAATAGTAGATCGATGCTCTGGCCACAGCGTACTTCAGTTATTTGTCACCGGTCGGCATTCAGAGCACACACACACACACACACACACTCACCAACAACATGCCAACACCCACGTCAGCTTCCTTCAGTCGTGCAGCTACATGCTGGCACAGCTCCTCCACCGTGAGGCCAGACAGCGTGCCGCGCGTCACCTTGATCTGCTGCATGATTCCCGTCAGCTGGGATCTGAAAAGGAAATGAGCTAATGAAGCCAAGAGGTTTTGAAAACAGAAACAGGGACTGAACGTCAGCTGGGCCAACGTTTACGCTCATCAGACGAACTGCACTTATGCAATCTGCGGGAACATTGTATACAATGTATACATGTATACCCGAGCCAGCGACGCGAGATCCTGAGCTTTGCACGGAAAGACGGCTCTGTTTAATCCATACAAAGGGATAAAGAGGGCGAGTGAGGCCTGCGTGGGGCTGTCCTCAGCGCTGAAACCCCATTTCATCCTTTTTTAAAGCAGGGTTTTCGTTCAGCGGCCTGTCCATCGGACGACCTGGGTCATCCACGGATGCTTCCAGTGACGACCCAGATCGGCCGATGGCATTGTCCCTAGTGGGGTGACCAAGTCGGTCGCCCGACTACGATGCCAGTGGACGGCCAGTCTAAAGCTGACCTAACAGATCACGGAGGATGTGAGGGATTCCCGCTGACGCCGCGTGCTCGGGTTTTAAACGCTTACTTGGTGCACTGGGGAAATCTCACGTGAAGCTTCTCCAGAAGTTCGCCGAGTTTGTCCGGGGCAGGCGGCGCTGGGTGATCGTTACCTAGACTGGAAGGGAAGGCACTTGCAGCTTTGGGTAACCTGGAGATGACCCCCAGCTGTCCAGGAATCTGTACTAGAGGTGGGGAGGTCTGACACGCGAGGGCTTTGGGAAGCTGGGGCTGCAGATGGAAGAGGTCCCTCAGTATAGCAGGTTGCTGTGCTGGCAGCTGCGGAGCCAGAGCAATCCTCTGCAACAAGAGGTTGGGCTGAAAGAAAGAAGAAAGACAGAACCATAAATGCTTTGTGTTTCGCCGCACCTCTGCGATACAAATTTCCCTGAAAATACGGTGAATTCACTTTTTAGCGAAAGGTCGCGGTATTTTGCCAAAATTGGAGTCAGGAAGCAGTTATCGGACATTGTCGAAAAGCGCCGAACTGAGAAAAATAAATTAAAAAGCAGTCCCCTATTCTATCAATAAAAATGTAAAAAAATAAATATATATATATTAAAAAATAATAATAAAAAAAAAAAAACAATTATTCTATTAGTCTAAATAATTTAAAAAAAGGTCATTTAAAAAACATAATAAAAAGGTCTGTTACAAAATAAAAACCAAAAAAAAATATATATATATACAAAATAGGTCTTTTAAAGAATAAAAAAAAAAGGTTTTTGTAAAAATAAAATGAAAATAAAACCAGAGAAATCTCAATGTATCCTTCCTGGTAAAATCTTTTCCTTTGAGAAAGTGACAGTCAGTCTGCATAACCCAATCTGATCGGTGTCGTCTGCTTTATTGGGAGAAACGAAGAGCTGACATTTCTGCAGCGCTGCTACCAGGAGAATCCAGGGACTAACGGAGGAAGGCAGATATGACGGCCAAGGGACAAACCGTGACCTCGGTTCCCGTAACCGGTGAAATTCACTGTTCGGTGCAAGTCGGAGATTAATCGTTATTTTTAGGATTCGTTCCCTTTACTCTTCGGGCACACCGCACCACTCTGCACCGCGCTCCACCCGTACTCGGTTTAAGTTAACGCCTATAGATAATGAGGCGCAGTATAAACGTTTGTCCGTTACACGCGCAGATAAGGAGGTGAGACTCACATCGCAGGGCGGGTGAGGAAGGCTCGGGGCGGAGATTGACGGCAGGCTGGACAGTTTCGCTCCGTTCTTAACTTCTTGGATGTGGGATGCAAACTGGTCCTAAAGACGAAAAGAGGAAAACGAGCACCTTCTGAGTCGAAAGATACATTGAAGGAGGGGGGGGGTTCGTTGTATCTCTGCGTTAATTAAGATACTACAAGAGCAAACAGAGAGGATGCCGGCAGAGGAAAAGGACCAGGACAAAAGGCAGCTGCCTACGGACACTTGTGGTCTCTGAGCCTGCAACCGTCACTAAAGTATAATAATACCATATTGTGCAGAGATTAGGGATGCACCTCTTTAAGACAGAGCACGAGTACCGAAACTTTTATTTAAAGTCATGTGACCGCTTTCCAATAAGAACAGACAGATACATACACATCTCAATGTATCCTTCCTGGTAAAACACACACACACACACACACACACACACCTGGCAGAGTGCTGTAACGGCACTCTGCCAGGCCCTTCCGGGCGGCATTGTTCCATCGAGCGGCCGCCGGCAAAGGTTGCAGCCTGGCTGCTCCCTGGGAAGGAACCACAAGCTGCGATCTGGATCGAGAGAGATCCCGGCGTTCACGAGATCTCACATCTGGTGGTTCCTTCCTAGCGAGTGGCCGGGCTACAATCTTTGCCGGCAACCACTTGAAGGAACAAGGCCACCCAGATGGGCCTGGCAGAGCACTCTGCCGTCCGCCCCTTGATACCGGCCACCAAGCCAGCCCAGTACTGGCATCCGCTATTGGTTGAGGTATCAGGGGCACCTGCACGAGTACAAAGTACTCATGCAGATCCCGGTATCGGCACTGATACTAATATCGGTGCATCCCAAAACCAAAACAAGGACAGATATACAGTAAAACGAGGTGCAGTGACAGCTCGTAGGAGGAGGTAGGATTCGTTCCAGTGCTGGAGCTTAAAAGTAAAAAGGTCCCCCACCCCCAACATCAGGGCCACATGGCCTAACGTACTGTGCATCTCCCTCGACAGCCGGGACGGGTCAGACTTCTTGTGATGGGTTGGCGCTACCAGTTGACATAAAAACGTCACAGCCGGTTGTGAGAAAAGTGTATGTGATGGATCAAGCCTGAGGTCATTTCTGCATTCAGAATCCCAAATTCATAGGAGACCACCAGAAAGTTTGAATACAAAAACCCCAAAAAGTTTGTATGACCCTTAGATTGGCAGGCCCGTGTAACCGGCAGATCCCCCTTAATGTCCCATTAGCCATCTAAGCTCTCGGCCTAAAGCAAGCACTTAATTTCAGACCCGCAACCTGCACTTACCCAAAGATTGGCTTTCATCTGCTGGATGCCGACCAACCGGGCCTCCCACTTCTGTTTCAACTGGATCCACTCCAAACTGGGGGTGGCAACCCTAAAAAGAAGACAGTCACCGTGACACGGAAGCCTCGGTGGTACGCATGTGTCTTAATAGATGTTTCTATAAAGATGTAGGGTTTAACCAGTTCATGGTCAGATGGGTTCTCCAGGAACCATGGAGTGGCCAGACAAAATTCCAAAAAAAAAAAAAAAATGCCGAAATGTTGCTGCTACCTCAATAAACTGGTCCTTGTACACGATGGAGGGCTGGGTCCCTTCATTTTTTATGGATTTTTTTGGCGCTCACCGTAGTAAAGACAGGGTTACTTCGGCCTCGCTCTCCCCGCCCTCCAGCGTAATAATCAGAAGGTCTCTCCGGCTCTCCAGCGCCAGCACCTACAGATACAGAAAGTCGTCTCAAATCATGTCGACGATACGGTTTTAGTTCTATAAAAAGACCAGAATTTAAAAGAAGGACCATGGGGGGGGGGGGGGATTAGGACTGGATATCCCAGTTACATCACCCAGTCTTCCTTGTCTGTAACCTGCGTCTGTGGGGGAGGAGGAGGATTTCTCCAGCAGGCGGTTTAAGATAAAGGTTGCCTGTGTAAACTGTCCATTGTTTGAACGTCCCTTCCCATTGTCCTATAAAGGGTTAGTCTTCTGCCGTTACTCTAAACACTGGTCTTGCCTGGTGATTTTAGGGAGGTTTGGGCTGAGAATCCTGGATTTCGGGGTTCCAGCATTGAGAAAGCCAGAGACTGACGGAGGCACAAAGTCGGGGTGCCAGGCAGTCCGTCACCATTGTATTTTATTAGATTGCAAGCTCTTGAGCTCCTCTTTTCCCATCATTCTCCGTGTGTCAAACTGGTTTGTTAATTTGGTCCTGTCTGTTGTACAGCGCTGCAGAATATGTTGGCACTTTATGAATAATTGTAATTGCAGCTTTGGTTGTTAAAAGGTTAAAGCACAGCAGCCATCAATCACACAGAACACAATATTGTGGGGTGACCTAGTGAAACAAAGCTTTATATGGGGAAGAAACAGGATACGTTTGTTGCTGGACAATCTGCCTCTTTAGTAACGCCGGATGCCAGCACAGGGGTCATCGGCTGGGACGATAAGCGTGTGGAGCCGGCTTTCTCCACACAGACTTGTGTGGTCCTCTGTATCAGAAGCATTAGCCGTGCCCAGCGTTGGCATCTAGACCTCCTGTCTGACAGTTTGATTACAGAGTTACCCTACAAAATAAATTGCAGTTCAGGACGTCTGCAGCAGCGATTCAGCCAGTGCCGTCACACGCCTGGGTTATGGGAAAACACACAAAGGAATAAAAAGCATCCGGTTACAACCAGGATTATCTTTACTGCGACTAAGCCTGTCAATCATTACGTCTCCTGCTTATTTAAGCGACGTACAGCTGGGAGCGTCAGGACACAATCCACAAAAACCATCACAGGAGCAGCTCTATGCCAAGCGGAAATTTATTTTACACGCAGAGAAACAAGAACTGGCTTTCACAGAAACACACACAGAGGGAGCAAGTAATAAAGTTTATTATTGCAGAGCTTATTTACACATCCCAGCAATTCAAAGAACTGCATCACAGAGCTCATGCGCTACACAAAGCAAAGAAACTCATCCACGCCCTTGTATTCTCCCAACTTGACTATTGCAATAATCTTCTAGTTGGCCTCCCGCTCTCCCACTTCTCCCTCCTACAAGCCATTCTGAATGCCTCTGCCAGGCTCATCCACCTCACCCGCTGCTCTGTCTCTGCGAGTCCCTTCACTGGTACCCCATCCACCTCACCCGCCGCTCTGTCTCTGCCGCTCCTCCCTGCGAGTCCCTTCTCTGGCTCCCATCCACCTCACCCGCCGCTACTCTCTGCGAGTCCCTTCACTGGCTCCCCATCCACCTCACTCGCCGCTCCTCCCTTCTCTGGCTCCCATCCACCTCACCCGCCGCTCCTCCCTGCGAGTCCCTTCACTGGCTCCCCATCCACCTCACCCGCCGCTCTGTCTCTGCCGCTACTCTCTGCGAGTCCCTTCTCTGGCTCTCATCCACCTCACCCGCCGCTACTCTCTGCGAGTCCCTTCTCTGGCTCCCATCCACCTCACCCGCCGCTACTCTCTGCGAGTCCCTTCTCTGGCTCCCATCCACCTCACCCGCCGCTCTGTCTCTGCCGCTCCTCCCTGCGAGTTCCTTCACTGGCTCCCCATCCACCTCACCCGCCGCTCTGTCTCTGCGAATGCCTTCACTGGCTCCCATCCACCTCACCCGCTGCTCTGTCTCTGCCGCTCCTCCCTGCGAGTTCCTTCACTGGCTCCCCATCCACCTCACCTGCCGCTCTGTCTCTGCGAATTACTTCACTGGCTCCGCATCCACCTCACCCGCCGCTCTGTCTCTGCGAGTCCCTTCTCTGGCTCCCATCCACCTCACCCGCTGCTCTGTCTCTGCCACTCCTCCCTGCGAGTTCCTTCACTGGCTCCCCATCCACCTCACCCGCCGCTGTCTCTGCCGCTCCCCTCTGCGAGTCCCTTCACTGGCTCCTCATCCACTGCAGAATTAAATTTAATATCCTTACCTACAAAACCCTCACTAACTCAGCTCCCCACTACCTGTCCTCACTAATCACCAAATACACCCCAGCCCGCTCCCTAAGGTCAAACAGTGACCTGCGCCTAGCTTCTCCCCGCATCACCTCTTCCCATGATAGACTGCAGGATTTCTCACGCGCAGCCCCCACTCTCTGGAACGCTCTCCCTCGTACTGTCAGACTTTCCCCTAACTTCTCTTCCTTCAAACGCTCCCTTAAAACATTCCTATTTAGGGAAGCCTACCCCCCAACTCACTGACGCAACCATCAATCACTCTCACCTTGCCGTCACTCTCCTCCTGTTTCCACCACACAACCCTTCTAGATTGTAAATTCCTACGGGAATAGGGCCCTCGTTTCCTCCTGTAATGGTTTATCAATGTATTGTAACCATGTCTATATTGTGCCCATTGTACAGCGCTGCAGAATATGCTGGCGCTTTATAAAAGGATAATATATAACAATAATACATTCCCCGTATGCAGCACAGCACTCTGGGTAAGACATGCAAATGACGTCTGTAATTTCTCATTTTTTTGGCATCCTGGGTCGGTTTTCACACAGAACCCTCTAATCAATGCCACGTCATACTAGACGGCTTTCATTTTAGAAGAATAATTGTATTATTTCCTGGGGAAAGCGCAAGAAAGACGCCGGGTGGAAGAGACCAGATGTGAAATATACTACGCGTGTGTGTGTGTGTTCACAATATATACTTATTTCATTTTATGAAGAAAAAAACCCAAAAAAACAGTACAAGATTCAATAAAGGGGTTATTCACAAAGTGCTGATACTGCGGCACCGACAAACGCCGGCGTTTCACTGAAATCCAATGAATGGATCATAGCCTTGTGAAATGCTGGCGTTTGTCGGCGCTGTAATACCGGCGCTTTGTGAATGACGCCTAAACTTTGCAGCATGTACATAACAGAACGTGAGAAGTAAAAGCGATTGGGGAAGCTGTTAAAGTAACACAGGTGTCCAGTCTTTGTAAATGTTTTTACTCGGGTGACAATGTTAGTTGAAGGTGTTTCTATCTCAGCAGAGAGAGCTGGGGGTGCGCGGGGTGATCAAACACGCACGCAAAAAAACCAAAACACATTCAAACAAAAGAATAAACGAAGCACACGCTGCGTCAGCTCTGCCGGGAGGCCAGGAAAAAAGGGTGTGAATAATGAATGTGTACAGCGACAATCGTCTGGTCCTCGCCGCGGTGTAGCCTGAACGTCTCTACCAAATAGCACGGCCGGAAGTGTGTTTAAATCGGGAAAGGTGAATTTCCTCAGTTTGTTCCATTTCCTCGACGCCGGATTACCAGGTGGACACAGTCGATGGAGAATTTCCAAAAAGTGAGGCCAAGATTTTGGCCAAAAAAAAATGAAGGTATAAGATAGCAGCGCTGTTTAAGGGCACCTCAGCTGCCCGTCACTAAAAACCGGGAAAAATTCCCGTCCGGTTTTATCTTTAGATTACGGGGCAGGCGCTGAGTGCAGCAGTCTGCCCTGTAGTGACGGCTAGGCTCGCGGAAGCTGGGGGCAGCGCTAACGTGCCGTCCCGTGCATCCCCTCCACGGAGTCCTTAGGACTCCATGAAGGCTTCTTTTGCCGGGTCACATGACTGGCAGGATCTTGCCTCTTGCGAGATCCTGCTGGTCGGCGGAGTGATCATGGAGGGAGACTGGGGACTTTTTCCCCCAGTCTCACTCTGCTCCCAGAAGAAGTGATGGATTGAGCCACCATTCTCGCCGCAGGATGAGGGGTGAGTATGGGATTTGTGGGGGGGGGGGGGGCTTTTTAGATGCTGCAGCAGCTCAGAGACGGTGTCAACTTTTTGGTTAGGTTAGGAGCTTGTGATCCGAACGCTAGATAAAATCGCTGCTTGTTACATAGGCTGAAAAAAGACGTGCGTCCATCGGGTTCAGCCTCTCACACATCACCTACTGCTGTTGATCCAAAGGAAGGCCATAAACCACTAATACTGATTCGAACTTTTTTTTTTAACCTGTTAGCGAATTGGAGGTGATCTGTGCAGAGCCCGGTCACCTCTTTTAAGCTAGCGCTAGCGTTAAAGTCTGACTGGTGGTATGGCCTGGTTACAGAGGAGGGATATAGTGGCACGGTTACCGCTTTTAGCAAAACATTCCAGAATGGATGAATGAAAGTATAAATATTAAAAATAAAAAAAGGATTCCTATAATTCTTTAACCTCTGCAGCTACTGCCCGGTCGTTTTCCTCCTTGACACCCTGTGTGACCTCTTCCTCCAGTTTTCTTAACGAGGCAAGCTCCAGATCCCATTCCTCCCTGTGAAAAAACAAACCGTATAAATCATGAAAAGAGTTACTGCGAATAAAGAGGAGAGAAAACTCTCAAACAACACAGCCAGATCTCCTAAAGAAGAGAGCAGTGCAAGAAATCATGGGCTCTCTTCATGCTCTACGCGCAGGCCTTCACGAGCGAGGCCGTTTCCACTTACTTCTCATGCGTTTGCTCCTCGAGAAGGGACTGAATCTTCTTCTCCATTTCGTTGCGCTCCTGCTTGAGCCTGCAATCAGAAAAAAGGCTTCCTGACACACGGTGAGCACTCGATGGACATTATTTTAGGCCAAGTGAGCTGTTAACCCTTACAGGATACACTTGCAAACATTCGCACCCTCCTCTTCACTGTGGGACAAGCGGTGGATTTAAGTACATCCTATTCAGTACAGAAGTGATTTTGCGGCTGTGACATCACTTAACACCAAGTTTCGGGAACCGTTAAATGGCATATTCCATCCTCACGCTTGAATAAGGAGTGAACAGTAAATCTGCACCTCGCATAGTAAGCGTTGGACGTGTAAATGTTCGACAAGCTGCCAGACGACTTGAGCCATAACTAGGGATGTCCCGATTGCCGTTTGAATTGGCAGTAATTTATACAATAGAAACTTTCTAAATGGACGTACTGTATCAGTGTGGCTGGGCGGTGATAAGAATTTCCCTGTTCTATAATCAAAATATACCACTTAGTTAATAAGCCCTTTTCTTAAATCTGTAGAAAGTTTCAGGAACGTGGGGTGATAGAACATAGAAAGGGAAGGGGGATTTCTAGCAACAGAACACGTGAATCTGGGCATAAAGAATGTCTTTGTCTAAACCTAACTTTTAAAGCTTTGCATCGCTACGCTTGCAGTGCATCTCAGGCTTGACAGGACCCAGTCTTCTAAACGCCCGCGCTCACTCACCGGTCACTCTTTGTCTGCGTTTTCTCCAGGTCAGAATTCAGATCCTGCTCCTTTTGGGCCTGCTCTTTCTTCTCCTTCTCCATCTTTTTCTTCGTTTCCTCCTTTTTCACGTTACCATCCTGGATGGCTTTCACGGTGTCCTGAGAGAAAACACGGAAAGGGAGCAGATTACTCCATTCAGTCCCTTATTGTTCTGTATCCGCGGGGCACTGCCTTAATGGCAGCAGAACATCATGGAAGATGTGGATCAGAAACATATGGGAACCAGCGTTATCCATCACCGTCCTAGGTGCGTTATCCCGTCGCGTTGGCATTATACCGTGCATGAAAAAGTGCTGATTTTTCCATTTTAAATTAGATTTATTAATTTTATTTTTTTTACTTAAAAACAACCTTTTTCAATAGAATTCATATGGGACGTCTATTGAAATCGCCACAATATAGTCACCGGCGTTTCAAACTATAGTAGATTGCGAAACGCGCTTGGTGTCGGGCGAAATTTTGAAGTTAACGCTAAAAAGGGGAAAGAAGCCTGCAGGTTTCCCCGTAGCGTCCCCTTTTTAGCGTTAGATTCTGGGGCTACATCAGCACCTTGCCCCAGAATGCAGGGCTACCCTCAGTGATACTTGCGGTAGAACTTCCGTATCACTCCATAGGACGCCATGGATGGTTGCGTTGTCAGGCCTGTGATCCCTGTGAGCTCATGCAACACTGGAGTGATCGCGGAGGGAGACTGGGGACCATTTGTTCCCAGTCTCACTCTGCCCCCGGTGACAAGAAGCAGTGGATCGGGCTGCCGTTCTCACCACCGGATGAGAGAAGTGCATGGGATTTATTGGGGGGGGGGGGGTTTAAGGACTCTGCAAAACCGGAATCAGTGAGCACCAGCTTTTAAGTGTCCCTAATATTTTGTTTACCCCATCAGTGCGGTAATTCGTGCCAGCACTTTGTAATACCTCACTTATCCCAACGCTAATTACTGACTGTGCTTCCTATACTTAACATGGGAAGCGCAAAGCACAGTAAGCTCGCGCAAGCAAGCGCAAACACCAATGCGCTATAGGATTTTTTGCAGGTTTGGCGTCAGGAATGTAATATGGGGGTCACTCATCCTAGCGTTAACGCTTGCACACTCCAACGCTAACAGGATGTAATTTAACCCTTTAATCAGCTGCACTGATCGCCAAGGATGTCGGGTAAAAGGCTCAATAAATCTATTGGCTTTTACTGAGAGCTATGGACGATGAGGGATGAGCGCTGCCTGGGATGATACCCGGGGTTACCCCGTCACTAGGTTCATGGTGCGCTACCCGATGCCGGTTGATCTCCTCATCCCGCTTCTGTTTCAGTTGTTTGATCTGAACCTGCAGCTGCTTCTCTGCTTGTGTCTGTTTGTCCAAGACCTCCTGATAGCTGTCCTTCAGCCGGTCGCGGTGATTAAGGAGTTCTCTCTGAAACGAAGGAGTCGAGAGATGGGAAACGGCAAGAGTAACGACGGCGCACGTCTGTGCAGAAAAAGGACTGATGCAGCGGGACGCAGAACGAGGGAGATTTCACAAACTCACCAGAACGCGATCCACATCGCCGTCTGTGACGGTCTGCGCGTCTTGTCTCCAGTGCTCAGTCTGGCGGAAAAAAAATATAAATAAAATAATGTGATAAAACTTTAGAGACCGGCACAGAGCTCTCCAACGAGGAGGGAGACCTGAAGGAAAACCAGTTACATTATTTATGATCCAAACAAATCAATGTTGCAAAAAAAAAAAAAAAATTGATCGAGATTGAGATATATATCTCTCAATCAAATCAGTTTTCCAATTCATAGTTACCACAGCGTGAATCCCAAAAAAAACCACTGTCATTTCTTTTCATATAAATCAAGAATGATGCAAGACGCAAAACGCTTAGGCTATAGCGGAGACAACTGAATCCAGCCACACACAATGCGGTGCTTTTCAGTATATCTACCAGTCTTTGTTCAGCCACATCTTTTTATTAAAACTCAAAACAATTATAACCAATAATGAGAGCGTTCCAACAGATTAATTTCTGCCCCGCAACAACAATGTGATATATCAGCCAATCAGTATACAGATATATTACCACTTCAGAGTTAAAATGGCGCGGATACATTTGCCACGTTGGAACTTCCATTTAACCACATCTGGTTTACATTTTAACTTGGAGTAACATACAAAAAGGAGTAAGGGAAAAACCATAGCCCATCTGTATTAGAACACGCTTTTCAAACTTATGGGCCATATTAACTAAGGTATGTATTTGAATCACAACATTTATATATTCATACAGGAAATTAAAAGAGGATTATTTATTTTCAAATGTCATCACAGATGGACTTTTTATTTTAACCCCTAAAAAAGGACCGTGGCCTTGGCTGTGCATTTAAAAGACCAGAGCAGCTTTGCCAGTCTCCATACGTGTTCTGCTGTGATTTTCCGCACCCCCACATGTTATATAGCGTTCTATAAAGTAAGGTGAGCCTGGCCGTTATGTTACGATTCAAAACCGTGGAGTTATCTCCACAGGGTATTTCTAGAAGTAATAATTTACTGGAACCACAGGTTTAATTACAGGCAATAAGAGGCGACAGGCGTTTCCGAAAATCTAATATCTGTTTGAAGCATCCAAAGGTCAGTACGCAGGTTTGATAGGATGGGTGAGGGTGGAAGCATTACATACACAACCATGGGGAAACTTTTTTTTGTTTATTAGAATTCAGAATCAGGGCTCATTATTTATATAGCGCCAACATATTCTGCAGCAAAGAGTACAAAGTAGATAAGGCAACAATAGGACAACGTTTGACACAGGAGGGGTGAGGGCGGACACACTGTGTGCCGGGAAACACAGACCACGTCTATTTAGATGCGAGGGAGTCAGGGGCTGGATTATAGGTGAGCTGTATATTAACAATTTTGGGTTAGGATGGGTGAGGAGATTAGACAGGGTTAAAGTTTATCAGGGCTATTCAGAGAGAGGTGAAAACCTTGAGAATTGCCAGGAGAATGAACAATCTAGACCAAATAGCCAATTTGGAAAGTGAGATAAATTTTTCTGGTTTGACTATTTTGACCTAGAATTTTCACTTCTCCAGTCATTCTCAAGGTTTTCACCTCTCTCTAAAGAGCCCTGTATGGTTAAAGTTTAACCCCTAGAATATGTCTTTAAATCATTACTGAGATGCCCTAATGCATTATGGATTTATTTTATATTTAATGGGTTAATTATACATGTGGGTGCGTCACCAGGTAATGATTTGCCAACACGTTACGCTATAACACGGATTTATTGTTTAAGAACACCTATGACAAAGTGTGGCACAAAACGCATTGGGTTGTTTCTCTGTCCTTTACTTACCTAGGAAACATACCTGGATATTCAGCAACCTGCGATTGGCCCCGAATTGCACCAAATTTTGGGTCAATTTGTCTATTCGCAAAGCTGTCAATTTGCCAAATACAGGCAAACGACAGCAAAACACGCTGCAAATCGTCACAATTCAGCGGCACTGAAAATGCCCCATAGAAAACTATCGTGTCTTTTATTCAGAGCGCCGAATTGCACCAAAATTCTGGCGAAATTACCAGATTTCGGTGTCTCAGATTATACGAGTTGAAACAAGCGAATCCCAGAAGTAATATCCTTTTTAATAAAGACCATTTATTCTATCCCACCCCCCTTTCTTTTTTTTTTACCCCTTATGTGGTTTTCCTGAAAATCTTAATAAACATTTCATTTGAAAGAAAAATAAAAAAAAAGACCGGTTCATTCTATTTAATTTTGGGGGAAAAAAACATTTTTTAATAGACATTTTTGTATTTTTTTCTAAAAAGACTTCTTGTGTAACAAACCTTTTAATAATTTTTTTTCCAAAAAGGACCTTTTTTCATTATTTGGACACATTTTTATAGATTTAAACTCCAATTAGGATGATAGCAGACATCCTTATTTTTTTTCCAGTTCACTGCGTCGGCGACTCCAATTTCGGCAAAATACGGTGACCATTGGTCAAACAGTGAATTCGCCGTCCCGTCCCCCCCGGCAAAATGCACCTGCGTTGTATTTTTGTGCAACTTCGCACCATACTGGCCTCATTTTACAGAAGTGAATACAGTGCAAAAAGCGATTTCTTTTCTGAAGCTCCGGGCCATCTGCCGCCATTGTGACGGCGGCAAAACACCGGCGCTTTCTGAATAACCCCCATAGACTTCTTTTCAGAAGATATTTCCTCCCACGTCTCCTCATATACAGCAAATCTACCTTCTTTGATGAAAAAATAATAATAAAAAAAACCACTTAAGGTTCTATTCACAAAGCAATGAAATTGCGAGCCCATGTCGCCGAAAATACGGTGAATTCACAATTTAGCAAAAGGTAGAGCTGTATTTTGCCGAAATTGGAGTCGCCGAAGCAGTTATTGGACGTCGACTGAACTGCAAAAAAATAAAAGTCTCCTATTCTCCTAATAGGAGAATAAAACATTAAAAATGTGTCCAAAGGATTAAAAAGGTCTGTTACAAAATAAAAAAAATTAGGGTTATTCAGAGAGAGGTGAAAAGCAGGAGAATGACTGGAGAAGTGAAAATTCTAGGTCAAAATAGCCAAACCAGAATTTTTTTTCCCATTTATCTCACTTTCCAAATCGGCTATTTTGACCTAGAATTTTCACTTCTCCAGTCATTCTCCTGGTTTTCACCTCTCTCTGAATAACCCTGAAAGTCTTTTAAAAAAAAAAAGGGTTCTAAAAAACAAAAGTAAATAAATAATAAAGAACACAACAATTAAAAATGTGTTTTTGCTGAAAATAAAAAAAAGACAATAAACGGTCTTAAAAAAATAAAAGAATTAAAAAACGATATCACGTTTTTACATTGAAACCTATGGGATTTGTTTGTTTAAATCTGTTGAACTGAACCACCGAAAATCAGGGCATGTCGCTGGAATTTCAGGGCAATTCTGCATTCTGTGAACAGAAGACACAATGGCCTTCAAGGGGGCAATTTTGGGGCTCCCAAACACCATCGAGTTGCACCATATTTAGCTGTCAGTTCGCCTGTATCTGGTGAGCTGACAAATTGGGCCAAAATTGCCCCAAACTGTGAAATTCATTGTATGGTGCAATTTGGAGGTTGGTGAATAACCTCCTTAAAAACATAATTCAACCGTGAAAGCCATCACCTGTACGGCTGGTGAACAGACAAACAGTGACGCACTCGGGTCCTGGCTCGGCCGGTTTGTCTCTAGTTTAGGGTCACACAATGAATCCGTGACGTCAGACGAAAACTAAACAGGACAGACGCATGACTGACATCTGAAAGCCTGGTCAACGAAGCAGATCAGGATTTTGTTGTTGCAAAAAATAAAAATAATTTGACAGCTTTATTTAACTCATTTATTTGTTGTGGTATGCAGCGTCATGATGGTATGCAGCGTCATGATGGTATGCAGCGTCATGATGGCAGCGTGCTGTAACGCGGGGTAAAAGCAGGCAATATGCCGTCGCTATGACGTGGGTTGAGTATTTCAAGGCTCGTGCATTATGCCCATATAAACAATGAAGGATTTTATAAAAGGAGATTCTGTTACGGCTCTTTCTACTTTGAATGTTAAAAAAAAAAAAAAAAAAATTGCAGCCTTAGAGGGCGACGACCACCAAAAAGATGAAATATGTCCCAATTGTGTTTATTTGATGTTGCTGATATCTTACATGTGTTTGTTTTTCTCTTGTTTGTTATAGAGGAAAATATTTTCTTAACTAATGTGTCACTGGGTGCATCCATTGTGTGATATTTTCCTCTATAGGTGTCACTGGGTGCATCCATTGTGTGATATTTTCCTCTATATGTGTCACTGGGTGTATCCATTGTGTGATATTCTCCTCTATACGTGTCACTGGGTGCATCCATTGTGTGATATTTTCCTCTATGTGTCACTGGGTGCATCTATTGTGTGATATTTTCCTCTATATGTGTCACTGGGAGCATCCATTGTGTGATATTTTCCTCTACATGTGTCACTGGGTGCATCCATTGTGTGATATTTTCCTCTATAGGTGTCATTGGGTGCATCCATTGTGTGATATTTTCCTCTATATGTGTCATTGTGTGCGTACCTTTCCATCACTTGCTCCTCACTGTGTGGCTTTGGCCATAGAATGGAGTGAATGGGTCAGTCACCGACTCACAGCATTGTATTGTGTGAACCAGGACGCCACAGACGCACGGAGGAGAATGCAATTGCGGAAGGACAGAGAGGGAGCGCAGGTATGTATCCAGCCCGAGTGTGGCTCGGGGTTACCGCTTTCAGCAGTGAACTTTAACCCTGAGCCACACTCGGGAAAACCGCCAGGGAGGTTAAGGCTCCGGTCAGACGAGAGCAGCGTTCACATCCGTGACAGCATGAAATAAATGCCGATGGAGCCCCACACACGAAGTACGTCCGCACTGAACTGCGGATGCACAACGGCTGTGGCAAACGGACGCAAGTTAGGCAAGAACGTACAACCCCTAGAACGGCCGCACAAAGTGCGCTGTGTCTGCAACGTCTGCATAGCTTTGTGTGTGAGTGATGGAACGTGGTCGGACGGACTGCATTTATACGTCCAGCATTTTTCACGGACAAAATGGTTTTGCATTTTAATTTATTTTCCCTGCTACATCCGTCAAAATATACGTACGTCACAAATACGGACCGTGTGGCCACTACTGCGTCTTCCGTACGTCCGTACTGCACGGACGCACAGTCCGTAGAAATCACGCTCGTCTGACCCTTACTCTTAAATAATGTAGAAGATAAACCACTGCAGTAAAGTAAAACTTGTTGCACATGATTTTGACAAATGTTGCATCATGGGAAAAATCCACAAAATCGAAACCGGAGATTAAAAAAAAAAAAAAAAACTGACTATTTTGCCTTTTTACATATAATTACTTCGAAACAAACGAAACAAAAAAAAACAAAACAGCAGCAGTGTGTGTTTTATAATGTGCTTTATACGGTGGTTTTGTTTGTAAAGCACAGATAATCTAGTTACAGTTTATTTAAGAGGTAGTGTCCCTTTAAGGGATTATTAACCACAGTCCACACGGTGGTCGGTATCGGCACAGGTTACCCGAGAGGAAATAGAATGTATGGAGATAATGATAACGAAGGTATAGGCGCTGGTGGAATATAAAATTTGTATAGCAGGTGGTAAAATATAAAATACAGTTTACATCTGCTGCAATGCCTCTAGGGATAGTGCCTGACACCCAAACAGGTACAAGAAATTAGACAATATGAAAAAAGCCCTTAGGCGCAGCTACAGAATATATGGATCCCTTATCTCGAGGGGTAAGGAATATCCAGGTGATGATATGCAAAACTGCAGTACCAAAACATCTGGAGGGCCAAGGTTGCCCACCGCTCTTTAAGGGCTCTGTCCACTGAAGTCAAGTGTTGCAGCCAAGTTGCACTCGCCGGTGTCAACACCTGTGATCTCTAGAGGTTTCATGGATTGATTTTCATGTGATCGGTAGATATTTCCTCTCGGGTAATATGAAAAAAGCCCTTAGGCGCAGCTACAGAATATATGGATCCCTTATCTCGAGGGGTAAGGAATATCCAGGTGATGATAAGCAAACACAGAAAGTGTAAAACCAGTTCAAAAATGGAAAGATTTAAAGTTCAAACTAGAGTTTTGTTGTTGTTTCAAGAAAAACACTCCATACATATCACAGAGCTAAAGAAATATGTTGTATATACAGATCTAATACAATAAATAGCTGAAAGCAATGTGACCTGTAAACTTCGTTGGTGCAGCGCGTATCCCACGATGTTGAGGATTTCTGGAGAGGAGATATAAGCCAGAAAAAGACACAATGGTGCAGTACTCGGCAGTACTTGCCCCTGCCTGTCCCCTGTGGGGTACTTACAGAGCTCAGAGTCTCTTCAGTCTGACTGATGAAGCCAGCTTACTTGGCGAAACGCGTCTCAGGACCTTTTTTTAAACCCGAGCTGTTATAAAACGGTCATACATTAATTAAAATATCACAATAAATTTTGATAATTTATAAGTGCCCGGTCCAGGGTTTTGTTTTTTTCGACAGCCCCTTTGCCATCTGCCCTGGAACCCGGGGACTACACGCGGTCAAAAGGGGTTAGAGGCCACCTTAAGGACCTCAAGAGCCATTCATCCTCAGAGCCGAGTGAAGAGGTTCTGAGCACTGTAAGTACCCCACAGGGGACAGGCAGGGGCAAGTACCGCCGAGTACTGCACCATTGTGTCTTTTTCTGGCTTCTATCTCCTCTCCAGAAATCCTCAACATCGTGGGATACGCGCTGCACCAACGAAGTTTACAGGTCACATGGCTTTCAGCTATTTATTGTGTTAGAAAGATGTATATACAACATATTTCTTTAGCCCTGTGATATGTATGGAGTGTTTTTCTTGAAACAACAAAAATCCATTTTTGAACAACTGGTTTTACACTCTGTGTGTTTGCTTATCATCACCTGGATATTCCTTACCCCTCGAGATAAGGGATCCATATATTCTGTAGCTGCGCCTAAGGGCTTTTTTCATATTACCCAAGAGGAAATATCTACCGATCACATGAAAATCAATCCATGAAACCTCTAGAGATCACAGGTGTTGACACCGGCGAGTGCAACTCGGCTGCAACACTTGACTTCAGTGGACAGAGCCCTTAAAGATTGGTGGGCAACCTTGGCCCTCCAGATGTTTTGGTACTGCCCTCCAGATGTTTTGGTACTGCAGTTCAAATGATGCCCAGTCAATCATTAGCTTAGCTGAGCCTCATGGGAAATGTAGTTCGAAAACATCTGATCAGCCAAACGTTGCTGACCCCTGCATTAAAGGGTTAGTCAAGCCACGTCTCAGACATCTTCTCACCTGCACTGAAACGCTGGGATTGAGGGTTCCGTGCCACTCCTGGTTCTCCAGCCCATCGCGATGCGACGTGTCACCTTCAGCCATAGCGCACGCTCCAGGCATGGATACAGCGAGGAGCGATTTAATATCCTCACACTGTGACACAATGTATTCTCCGTGATGAATGCGTCTCACAGTCCTGGTTCTTCTGGATCAGCATTAAGAGAACAGATGTACCTAGAGCAAGAGTGAGTCAATGCAGGAGGAAGAATTGGTATCAAGTTACAGAGGGATGAGTTGGGAAGCCAGAAAGCTCAAAACTTATTTTAATCAAAGCAAAAAAAGTCACAGGTTTAAATAGAATCACGGTGCAGTTACTAGCTTTAACATATTCAGAGGAGAATTGAACACTGAATGTTTCTCAAACCAGTGCTATTCAAAATGCTGTTCCCTGTCCTTCCCATTATAGGGCCGCAAGATCGGCCATGGTTTCCTGGACACATAATGAATTCAAGCTGATGGGCAGTGCATGAAAAATGCCACCCTGCAGCATGTACAAACCATAGGCTGCAGGAATCCCAGATGACCTGCCTCGATTTCCTTCCAACAGCATATGAATTATACATGTTGCAGGGCAGCACTTTCCTTGTACCCCTCTCTGCATGCAAAAGTAACAGGTGTCCAGGAAAACATGGCAGACCTGTAACCCTATCCCAGGGGGTCAGCAAACTTGGTTCCCTGATGTTTAGGGAACTACATCTCCCAGGTGGCTCAGTCAGCCTAATAAGTGACTGAGCATCATGGGAGATGAAGTTCCCAAAACATCAGGGAGCAAAGTTTGCTGACCCCTGCCCTATCCTATAACCCTCCTGGCTGCAAGGTATCCACCTTAATATATTCAGCTTCTCCTCTGCCTTATTGTACTACGTTTCCCAGAAGGCTCAGCTCACTGGCTGGCTGAGGATCATGGGAAAGCATGTGGATACTAAAGGGGGCCCCACGGCCCAGGAATATCAGCAGCACTAAGCCCCAGCTTTTATTACACTGTGCACTCACCGGGTCTAAGGAAACATTTCACCTCCGCTTCCGCTTCCGGTTGCTGTAACCTCTGTCCCTTGCTGTCGCCCCCCTGACGCCGTTATCAAGGCAGACGACGAGTTCTTCAAACACGAGATAACACTACATGAGTCTAGTACAGGTGCGGTCTCCGGGAAAATGGCCGTCGCGGCAACATCCTTTCGTAGCAGCCACAGATAAGGACCATGAATCGAGAGGCGGTGTTTACTCGTGCGCTTAGCGCTCGGCGTGTCAGAATTGCGGAAGTATAGAGACAGAAAGCGGAAGAGCCTTGTGAAGGTATGGGCTCGGGCTGTATGGCAGCAGGGGCTGGAGCCAGTCACTGGCGGCCAACATTCAAGCAGCACCTGCGGGCAGGCCAGCTCCGACACAGGTGAGCCCGGGAGACTCCAGTCACCCGCTGGGGCCTTATTCACTAAACAGGGACCTGTGGAGAGGTGACAGGGAAATGTATATATTGGCCAATAACAGGTTAATTTCTGGTTGTGACCCGCCTTGTCAGTCCTTTATAATTTAACATTCACGTGAATAGATTCTTCTTGTTTATTCCTGAATTCTGAGGGAATCCCTGGTGAGAGCTCAGTACCCTGTCACAGCCAAAACTATACCTGCCAGGAGACCGTGCTCAGGAAGGACAGTCCCTATATAGGGCTCAGATTGCTGTTTCTAGGGGCTCCTCCATATATTCAGGGTGTGAGGGTGTCTCCTCCCATATATTCAGGGTCTGGGGTGTCTTTTTAGGGGCTCATCCATATATTCAGGGTATGTGGGTGTCTTTAGGGGCTCCTCCGTGTATTCAGGGTGTGCGGGTGTCTTTAGGGGCTCCTCCGTGTATTCAGGGTGTGCGGGTGTCTTTTTAGGGGCTCCTCCGTGTATTCAGGGTGTGCGGGTGTCTTTTTAGGGGCTCCTCCATATATTCAGGGTGTGCGGGTGTCTTTTAGGGGTTCCTCCATATATTCAGGGTGTGTGGGTGTCTTTTAGGGGCTCCTCAATATATTCAGGGTGTGTGGGTGTCTTTTTAGGGGCTCCTCCATATATTCAGGGTGTGTGGGTGTCTTTTTAGGGGCTCCTCCATATATTCAGGGTGTGTGGGTGTCTTTTAGGGGTTCCTCCATATATTCAGGGTGTGTGGGTGTCTTTTAGGGGCTCCTCTATTTCAGGGTGTGCGGGTGTCTTTTAGGGGTTCCTCCATATATTCAGGGTGTGTGGGTGTCTTTTAGGGGCTCCTCCATATATTCAGGGTGTGTGGGTGTCTTTTTAGGGGCTCCTCCATATATTCAGGGTGTGCGGGTGTCTTTTTAGGGGCTCCTCCATATATCCAGGGTGTGCGGGTGTCTTTTTAGGGGCTCCTCCATATATTCAGGGTCTGGGGTGTCTTTTTAGGGGCTCCTCCATATATTCAGGGTGTGCGGGTGTCTTTTAGGCTCCTCCATATATTCAGGGTGTGCGGGTGTCTTTTAGGGGCTCCTCCATATATTCAGGGTGTGCGGGTGTCTTTTAGGGGCTCCTCCATATATTCAGGGTGTGCGGGTGTCTTTTAGGGTTTCCTCCATATATTCAGGGTGTGCGGGTGTCTTTTTAGGGGCTCCTCCATATATTCAGGGTGTTCGGGTGTCTTTTTAGGGGCTCCTCCATATATTCAGGGTGTGCGGGTGTTTCTTTTAGGGGCTCCTCCATATATTCACGGTGTGCGGGTGTCCTTTTAGGGGTTCCTCCATATATTCAGGGTGTGCGGGTGTCCTTTTAGGGGCTCCTCCATATATTCAGGGTGTGCGGGTGTCCTTTTAGGGGCTCCTCCATATATTCAGGGTGTGCGGGTGTCTTTTTAGGGGCTCCTCCATATATTCAGGGTGTGCGGGTGTCTTTTTAGGGGCTCCTCCATATATCCAGGGTGTGCGGGTGTCTTTTTAGGGGCTCCTCCATATATTCAGGGTCTGGGGTGTCTTTTAGGGGCTCCTCCATATATTCAGGGTGTGCGGGTGTCTTTTGGGCTCCTCCATATATTCAGGGTGTGCGGGTGTCTTTTAGGGGCTCCTCCATATATTCAGGGGTGCGGGTCTCTTTTAGGGTTTCCTCCATATTTCAGGGGTGCGTGTCTTTTTAGGGGCTCCTCCATATATTCAGGGTGTGCGGGTCTTTTTAGGGGCTCCTCCATATATTCACGGTGTGCGGGTGTCCTTTTAGGGGTTCCTCCATATATTCAGGGTGTGCGGGTGTCTTTTTAGGGGCTCCTTCATATATTCAGGGTGTGCGGGTGTCTTTTTGTTTTTGAGATCCTCAATGTATTTGTGGGTGTTTTTGGTTTGTTAAAAGACTGGATTTTTTTTGGGTTAAACCGAAAGGTTATCCACCACTTCTAGGTGTAAGTGACTCCTATCTACTTGACACTGTTTCGCGTTCCTCTTCCTCCACTGCGTAAGGGATCGTATGGAAGAAGATAAATCCTCGTGCTGTACGGCCGATGTGCAGACGTGATGAACGCTTTCGAGTTGTTTGTGCAATGTATTATTGCTCGTATGAAATGGGAGTGAACAATTTGTTTCCAAACTGACATTTTTACGTTTTCTGTTCCTGTTCTTTCGTTGGTGTCTGTCCTAGTTTCGATGAATCTGCTGGAAGGTCGTTTACGGAATCCACACACAAGCAACACATTAGTTTTATTATGGTGGAGAGTTTAATGATTTGATCGTTTTGTTCATCTCGGTGTAATTCTGTGAGAGTTAATTATGAAGAATTGTTTGTCGCATTTGCAAATGCCGGCGTTTAACAAAAAGTAAATCCAGAGGCAGGAGAAGATTCATCGATGAAGCTTCTCCAGCCGTTGTTTGAATTTCTTTAGTAGAAATGTTGAAGTTTGTTGCTGCTGTTGGCAACATTGACAATCGCCGGTGGTCCTTGAATAACCCTTGTGTGTTGGTTTTATTCACATGTATTTTAGTGTGGATTGATATGCCATCAGTGAGTTGTTTTTTTTTCTCCCAGTGGTTTCATTTGCAATTTATTTTTTGAATATTTTTTTAATTTTTTTAGTAGTATGTGTGTACAGTATATTTGGTTTATACACACTATCTGCATTATATATAACACAAATTGATGTTACTGCTCTTACAGCGAGCTCACATTGAAAACTATATACACACACACTGCCAATACCGGGACCTGCACGAGTACTTGGTACTCGTGCAGGGGCCCCCGATACCGGAAGCCAGCGCTGGGCTGGCTTGCTGGCCGGTTTCGTTGGCGCCAAACGCAATGTTAGGCGAGCTGTCAGGCTCCTCCGGCATCTTCTGTCTTTGAGCGGCTGCACGCAGAGGTTGTAGCCCGGCCGCTTGTTGAGAACCACGTGCACAGCCTCACGTGACTGCGGCTGTGCATGTAGTTCTCAATGAGCGGCCGGGCTACAACCTCTGCGTGCGGCCGCTCGATGACAGAAGACGCCAAGGGGGCTAACATGAGCTGGGGCATTTTATAGGAGATCTGTTCTTATTGAAATGTGGTCACATGACATTAAATGTATCAGTACTTGTACTCGGTCCTAAAAAAAAATGGTATCGGTGCATCCCTAATACATACATACCATGGTGAATAGTTTTTAAAATGTATTTCATACATAAAATAACAGTCCAATGTTTCAGTTTCTCTTAAGGCAGTTGTTGGCGACCTTTGGTCCTTCAGATGTTTTGGAACTACATTCCCTTGAGTCTCACACTCTGCCCACCTAAAGAGTGGCTGAGCATCATGGGAGATGTAGTTCCATAACATCTGGGGGGTCGTTGAGGTTGTTAACCCCTTAATTTAAGGCGATTAAAGGCTCAGGACAAGTTGAGACTTCGGACATTATGTTTGTAATTGTTGGGAAATAAATAATTATGTTTTTACGATGCGGAATTCCCTGCGTGCGTCGCTCATCTTTTGGTGTATTTTTCTTTAAAAAAAAATAAAAATTCTGACCATATGTACAGGGAATTTTTTTTCTGCTATAAAGTGTGCGCGTGCGTACATACGCATTCTGGTTATTTACTCGGTGATCGCTCTCGTGCTATTTCATGGCTGTGCTGCCAGGACAAGCAGGAGTGCCCTTTGGTCGCATCGTGTCAATAATTCGATTATATGGTTAAGGTCAGAATAACAATCTGCAAAATTGCTGTTTTACCATACAGGTATTGTGTTAACTTCACATCCCATGTTTCAAATGATGAAAAATAAATATAATTTGCATAAGGAACTTGGTAGTGTAAGGGTTAATGTGGTTGCAAAGATTTACAGGGTTATTCAAAGCGATCCGAATGGCTGGCGAAAGGTAACCGAACAGTGAAATTCAGCATACGGTTACCTTTCCTGGCCATTCGGCTATCCAGAGAGCAGGCAGTTCACCAAATGTTGGCGAATTGCCTGCACGTACGGTGCCTGTTTGGTGCCTGTTCGAGGGCAGTGAATCCCCATAGAGAAGCAATGCTTCAGCTATTCAGAGAACAAAAACCAGCAGTGAAAAGTTGCCGAAATGCCCTGCTGTTCCCATAGGCTTCAATGTTAAAAATATTCCCGTTTTAATTCAATATCTAATAAACCGTTGATTTATAATCTGCAGTAAAGAGCCTCTTTATAGATTTATTTATTTTTTAGGATCTTTTTAGGCTTTTTTCGGGATTTTTTTGCGACTTGTTTCTTCTTCCTTTTTTTTTTTTTTTTTCTGTAACAGACCTTTTTATTATCATTCATTGGATTTTATATGTAAATTTCAGACCTTTTCGTTCAGTAGTTTTTTTTGCAAACGGCGTCTCACTTTTCAAACATCCAAGCGTACCTTTTTTTTTTTTCTCAATCCATTCGTCTGCAGTGTCGACTTTTTCCGTTGACTGCTCCACGCGGTGATTGGCGGCTGCTCGTGTTTCTCCGGCGTGTTCGGTGGGGTTAATCCAGATGTTTTTGCGGGTTTCGGTGTGCATTCGCTGGGTGTTGCGGTGAGTTTTCGGCAGCTTTTCACTACGGCGGCCCTGTGGTGCTTTCTAAATACACAGCAGGGTCGCCGAAATGGGATCGCCAAATCGAATTGAAGAGAATGAAAAGTCACCGAACGTGCGGTGACTTTTCGATTCTCTTTGAATAACCCTGTTATTTTTAAAGGGGCAATAGGACTTCTTTTTAATAGGAAGATTAAATTTGATAATCTGGTAGCCCTCCCCCCCCCCATATTTTTACATAGACTGGGTCGCAGCCTGTTCTGTAATTAGATTGCTAACAGTTATGTCCTGCGTTACTGGTGTTTTCCCCAATATCTTTGGACATTGTTTTGGATCCGTATTGATACATAGTTGTAAAACAGAATGATGAGGATTGAGATGTTTTTATTTTTTCATGTGGTTTGTGAAGGCTGCCCATTCAGCCGTGAGCATTCGTTTCTTCATTGCTGCATCCAGTCTGTGGATCCATTGGCGAGTGATGTGACATGGACCATGATTCACTACAATCCATGTAACCAACAAGATACGCTGAGCTGGTTCTCGACTCTAGGGGCTATCAGAGCTACCCTTGGCCCAGAGAAAAGATAACTGTCTGCGCTGGTGGACATTCGGACCCCAGTATCTCTTGAACCGTAGCTGCTACAGGGTCATGTGAGGTATCACTGGAAAGGTCAGAGCATGGACCTTCTAATCCTATAAAACATGACCAGGTTTTATGTAAAAATAAAACTTTATTTTTCTTCTAACGCAGCACTGTTGTTCACTTTACTGTTTTAAAGTGTACCATGATGCTGCACTAACTCACCATCACATTTCTCATGTCGCCAACTAGCTTTGAGGTGATGGCACAATGTGTTACTACGCATTGTTCCATCAAAAACCTAAACCTGCAGCAAGGAGCGCTGGGGTCACTTTGGAACCATGCGTCTCTGATTTTTTTTTTTTTTTTTTTTTTAACCGACAAGTTCAAGTGAGGCGTCATTGGAAAAGTCAGTCAGGCCTAACGATACCAAATGTGACCATGTAATGTGTAAAAATTAGAAAAAACAAATGGCGCTTTTTTCCTTTTTTTTTTTTTCCCTCTGTTCTATGGGGAAGAAAAGGTAAATAATTTGCCTGGGTCCAAAAATAAAACTTGAATTCAAATTGCGCTTAAACACGGTGAGCACAAACCTGCCAAAATGCGCTCAGCACACGGGGTGAAATGCGTTGGGCAGGGCTGCGCTCCTCTCTGCTGCTTATGCGCAGCCATGATTGATAGAAGAGTGAATCGATGCAGAGGCCGCGAGTAAGAGCAGAGATGTGCGTCTGACGCATTTTAAGTGGGGGCTGAGTTGCTGCACTTTGGGCCTCTGGGTTGTACTTGCCCTCTACGCCAAAAGTTGCGAGTCAGCCCCTGGTAATGGCACATCGCGACGTGAAAAGAGGACCGTGGCACACCCAACTCTTCGGCTCCAGGCCCTTGAAGGCTTTAATCCAGCCCTGATCGTGTCCGTAGCATTCTTGTTTCATTTTCTTGGTCACGATGGAACCAGTTGGACCGGCTGCTGCTCTTCAAGGTTCTGCTGGTTCTTCTTCCGTAATGAGATGCTTGCGCTGCCTCGCCGCAGGACATTGCGTTTCTGTAAAATAAGCCTTACTCTACCAACAGAAACCCAAGCTGGTTTTTGGGGTTTGATGGTGGTGACCCTGTCACATGACTCCAAATCTCCCCTTGCGTTTGTTCCATTGACATTGGGAAATAGTGTCCTAGGGGCTTGGACATGAATGTTGGTGTCTTGTTCTCCTGGGTGAGTCTAAAGCTGTTTTTATGTGTGATCAAGTGATGCCTTCTGGAGTGTGGTGTGTGGATATATATATATTTATTTAAAAGCACGGGTAAGAAACCAGCAACATAAAATAAACAGAACATTTCATTTTTTCTTTATGCCATTGTCCTTATTGTGTTTATTTTATGTTGCTGATGTCTTACATGTGTTTGTTTTTCTCTTGTATATTTAGTTAAGAAAATATTTTCCTCTATATGTGTCACTGGGCGCATCCATTGTGTGATATTTTCCTCTATATGTGTCACTGGGTGCATCCATTGTGTGATATTTTCCTCTATATGTGTCACTGTGTGCATCCGTTGTTTATTTTGTGTTGTAAACCCCCCCCCCCCCCCAGTATCTTGCTCCTCACTGTGTGGCTTTGGTCATAGAATGGAGTGAATGGGTCAGTCACCGACTCACATCATTGTATTGTGTGGGATGTTTTCAAAGGACATCACCAGGGGGTAGATTAGAATGCTTTTAAACTCCCTGTCGTATCTCAGCCTGGAGAACAATAGACCTCCTGCGCCTTACCTAAACATTCCTTCCGCCACCTCATTGACTGGTAAATACTGTAGATTGAATAAACCACAGCAGTAAAGTAAAAAATCCACAAAACGGAAACAGGAGATAAAATGCTAACTTTATTTTTCCTTTTTGCGTGCAATTACTTCAAACAAAAAAGAAAAACCGCAGCATGTGTTTTTATAATGTGGTTTGTTTGCAAGGCACAAGTAATCTAGTTACAGCATATGTTAGGGGTGGTGTGCCTTTTAACCCATTCACTACCAAGAGATTTTTTTTCCGGAAATAAAATGCTATCCTAACATTTATTTGAAACTTAGAGTGATATAGAAGTTTCTCACAAAAATTGTTATTCTGAGATAGTTAATAGATAGAAAATTTAAATAATGTTATTTTTAGTCTTTAATGTATTTGTTTATCCTTTACAGAAATATTGCTGAAATGTAAGATTTTGAGCTCTAGATGGTGTCCTTTTATCTTGCACTGTTTCACAAGGTCTGCATTCTCAGCATACAGGCAGAAATGGCCTTTGTGTTAGTAAATGTGCTGCCGACAGGTAATCAAATGGTGAGATCTCCTGCTTATGGGGATTTGTAGTGATCATAATGAGATTGTTAGCAATGCTATCTGTATGTGCTGCATAATGCCTGTGTATGGCAATTACAGCAACACCTTGTATCTGTATGTGCTGCATAATGCCTGTGTATGGCAATTACAGCAACGCCTTGTATCTGTATGTGCTGCATAATGCCTGTGTATGGCAATTACAGCAACACCTTGTATCTGTATGTGCTGCTTAATGCCTGTGTATGGCAATTACAGCAATACCTTGTATCTGTATGTGCTGCATAATGCCTGTGTATGGCAATTACAGCAATACCTTGTATCTGTACAGGGATTTTCACTCATTATAACCCCCTGAATCTTATCCCTGTACGGCAGTGAGTGTCCCCACAGCTCTCCCTGTATTATAGCCTCTTCCTTGCTGCTGTAATGCTGTAGTAATGTATTTGAACTTTTTGTTGTAGTGAGGATTAGGGCTGCTATATGCAACTGGTTTTATGTCCCTCCAGGGTGCTTGCATAGACATAAAACAAAGGATTGCATTTCTTCACAGGCGACACACTAATCTTGCTTTTAAAAAGGTTGAAAATGTTCTTTTGATACAGTGAGTGCTTTTTAACCCTTTCACTGCTGAGGCCGTGTGGGGAACGCCCTCATTGACTCCTAAGGAAAGATGGGGTGGAGACGGGGTTCCTTTGAACCCCAATATCTACCGACTGCTGGCAGCTAGTAGGGTCATGTTTGGTATCATTAGAAAGGCGAGAGCATGGCCTTTCAAATGATGCCAAACATGACCATGTTTAAAGTAAAGAAAAAAAATGTGTGTGTTTTTTTTGTTTGTTTTTAAAACGGCAAATGGCTCAGCAGTGAAGGGGTTAATGCAAAATCGAACTCAATTTTTGGGGTGTGAAGGGGGTCAAGAAGAAAATACAGGTTCCAGAGAACAGGTAAATCTACATTTATAGGGAGGGATAGAATCAAAACATGGGTGGAACATAGACACGCCGGTTTGACGTCATGGACCTGCCTCAGGTTAGTCTGACCCGAGTCTAGGCATGTCACGAGGCCGAGGTTTTCAAAGCTGCGCAGATAACACCTTCCAAACCTTCTGAAAAGAGGCCGCTGTTTCATGGACCTCCACTGTATTAAGTCATACAGACAGATACTGATCGTTCATAGACTCAGGAGAAGACCCCGTCCAGCATATCCCGATACACATGAATGTGGCCCTGTATATGACCCCCCCCATTTAATTTTTTTTGACCCTCAGGGGTCATGTGTTTAATCCCTGTTGGTGTCAGTGTTCACCGTCTGAGTAATTTGGGTTTCCTGATCTTCACAGGTCCTGATGCAGTTGTCGGGTCGTCTGCTGGTTAATGGGACATCACGATGTATCCGTCCTTTGCCTTTCCCGCGTGCCTTCGCCTCCTGGTCATCTGGTTGGTCCACGTCTCGCGCCTCTCTTGTGATGCCTGCCCTTCGCCCGGCGGTGACACCCCTCGTTCCGGTGAGGAGCTGACGTGGGCAGTCCACCTGAACCCCCCTCATGGACCTGAAACGGCAGAGGCGCTGGACGCTCTCGCGGATGAACTGTCACAGTCCTCGGGGCTTGAGAACCGAGGAGTCATAGGAGAACTTAAAGACCATTACTTGTTTGCCTACGTTGGCGATGCTCGGTGTCACGGGGACGCGCGACGGAAAGCGCACACCCTCTTCACGGAACACGGCCACGTGAGGTGGTACTCCGAGCAGAAACTACTGAAGCGATCAAAAAGAAGCTTGCACTTTAACGATCCCAAATACCCCCAGCAGTGGCACTTGGTAAGACGAGGCTAAGCTTGGCAATCCTATCTTTTCTTGTTTGTTTTTGTTGCCATGTTCCTCTTGGAATGTTTGGACTTGACACTTTGTATACAGTTTTCTCATTGAGTTATAAACACCTAGAAACGTAGGAGTATCGTTCGCTTTGTCAACCCACAACAATTCTAGGCTGTTTTGAGGATATAATGTGTCTGTTCTATGAAGAGCGTTCAAGTAACACGTCCTATAGAAATTTCTTTTAACAGGAGTGGCCCAGAAATGGGTGTTAACCCTTTGCAACGGGGATAAAAACTCACATTAACCCATGGGGCACCATTCCAAGGTCGACATAAGATAACTTTATTAAACCTTACACGAAGTCTCAGAGTTTTCTTGTCCCCTGGAATCGCTATTTCACTCCTGCGCCTCGAGTGTAGCGTTTCCCTGTAAATTACTTTGTATAGGAGGCGTTAATTTGTGCCTCGGCATAGAAGCGCGAGCTGTTCCAAGATGCTTGCGCTCCATTCTGGAGACTGTATTTCTCACCGCACTGGATGGCCCCACCCCAAAAAAAAATTTTTTTTTTTTTTTTTTTTTACTTTTGCAAAGTATTTTACCAGGAAGGATACATTGAGATTTCACTAATTTACACTTTCAATTTCACTTTCCAGGGGGCAGCAAAAAACCTCACCACTAAATGGGTTACTCACAGAGCACCGAAATGACGCCAACGTTTTGGTGTTCTGTAGTTCCCTGCACTTAGGAGAATAAAATTTCCCCACCCTGCAGTGAATTCACCATTCACCGCAGGGTCCCCAAAGTGCATGGAGTCGGCCGCTGAATGCTGCCACCGCAAACCCATGGCCTGCTGTTTTCAAAAGAACTACTGAACAAAAATGTCTGGAATTTACATATAAGATCCTATGATTGATAATAAAAAGTTCTGTTACAGAAAAAAGAAAAACTGCTATTAAAAAAAGGGGGGATATTTTGCCCAAAAAAAATCTGAAAAATGACTAAAAGGTACTAAAAAAAAAAAATCAATAAGTAAAGACTTTTTACTGCAGATTAAAATAATAAATGATTTATTAGATATTGCATAAAAACGGGAATATTTTTAACATTGACACCTATGGGGTTCGCCTGAATAAACCTGCTGCTTGAAACCACCGAACATCAGGGCATTTCACTGCCATTTCTCTGAGTCTCAGTACCACATGACTGGCTGAACCACGGGAAACGCACGCGCGCAGCTGCCCGCCCTTTCGTTAACACAGACTCTATTCTGGACTGAACACACACCGGGAAGGGAATCCAAGCTACAGTGCACCCTCTGACAGTGTCACCCCACTGCTGACAAGATGGCTCCACAGCATAATTGCTGTGTGCTCATATACACTCGGTTTGCTGGGAGTTTTACTGCAGTGGATTCTGATGCGCTCATACACACCGCACATTGCATTGCTGGGAGTCTTATTGCTGTGGATTCTGATACGCTGACACACACCAAACATTGCATTACTGTGAGTTTTATTGCTGTGCAGTTCTGTGATATGCTCATACACACTGCACATTTCTGTGGGTTTTATTGCTGTGCAGCTCTGATATGCTCACACAGTTGTGTTCAAAATTATTCAACCCCCAATGCTGTAAAGGGTTTTAGGGAATTTAGTGTACATTTGTAATTGTATTCAGAATGAAATCCTACAAGGACTTTTTAAAGAACCATATGCAACTAAAATGACATCAATTGGTTTTGTAATACAGTAGTAAATGTTTCTTTTGTGAATTCTTCATTGACACAATTATTCAACCCCTTAAAGACTACCACTCTGAAAACACTTGAATGAACCTCTGTTCTTCAATCAGGTATTGAAAACACCTGTGGATGTCACGGAGCAGCAATAAAGCATAATAAGCACCAATTAGGCAGCTTTAAAATGACTGTGATACTCAGCTCCTTCTAGACATTTACTGGTGTAGTTACAAACATGGTGAAGTCAAGAGAATGGTCCAGGAAGACAAGAGAAGAGGTGATTACTCTTCACAGGAAGGGCAATGGCTATAAGAAGATTGCAAAGATGTTAAACATACCAAGAGAGACCATAGGAAGCATCATTCGCAAATTCAAGGCAAAGGGCACTGTTGAAACGCTACCTGGTCGTGGCAGAAAGAAGATGCTGACTTCGGCTGCTGTGCGCTACCTGAAGAGTGGAGAAAAGTCCCCGTGTGACTGCTGAGGAACTGAGAAAAGATTTGTCAGATGTGGGTACTGAAGTTTCAGCTCAGACAATACGGCGCACACTGCGTAATGAAGGCCTCCATGCCAGAACTCCCAGGCGCACCCCCTTGCTGTCTCCAAAGAATAAGAAGAGTCGACTGCAGTATGCCAAAAGTCATGTGGACAAACCACAGAAGTTTTGGGATAGTGTTCTGTGGACTGATGAAACAAAATTAGAACTGTTTGGGCCCATGGATCAACGCTATGTTTGGAGGAGGAAGAACAAGGCCTATGAAGAAAAGAACACCTTGCCTACTGTGAAGCATGGCGGGGGGTCAATCATGCTTTGGGGCTGTTTTGCTTCTGCAGGTACAGGGAAGCTTCAGCGTGTGCAAGGTACCATGAATTCTCTTCAGTACCAGGAGATATTGGATGACAATGTGATGCAGTCCGTCACAAACCTGAGGCTTGGGAGACGTTGGACCTTTCAACAGGACAATGATCCCAAGCATACCTCCAAGTCCACTAGAGCATGGTTGCAGATTAAAGGCTGGAACATTTTGGAGTGGCCATCGCAGTCACCTGACTTAAATCCGATTGAGAACCTCTGGTGGGACTTAAAGAAAGCAGTTGCAGTGCGCAAGCCTAAGAATGTGACTGAACTGGAGGCTTTTGCCCATGACGAATGGGCGAAGATACCCGTAGATCGCTGCAAGACACTTGTGTCAAGCTATGCTTCACGTTTAAAAGCTGTTATAACTGTAAAAGGATGTTGTACTAAGTACTAAGATTGAATGTCACTTGGGGGTTGAATAAAACTGATAATGATGTGAGCACAGAAAAGACATTTGTGGTTATTTCATTATAAATGTTATGTTATATTTGTCTGACCTACACGTGCCTCTTTGATTTAATTGTAAGCAAGATGACTGAATGATCAAAATCCATTTCAAACTGGCCAAAACACTCAGTTTCAGTGGGGGTTGAATAATTTTGAACACAACTGTATGCAGTGCACGTTTCTGTGGATTTTATTGTTCAACCAATTAGAGCGGCTGTGATCCAGTATACTTGACATGCGTGGCTGTTCTTTGTAAAAATGCTTGAATTTAAACATTTCATAATTTTCTTTATCTCAATAGATACATTTGAAATGGTATACAAAATATACAAGTAGGCACTTGGTATCCACTTTTAATATAAAGAGAGGAAAAGGTGGAGCTTAAAGAGGAAGGGTGGGGATTAACCAGGAAGAGGTGTGCCCTTGACAGGAAGGGGTGCGTCAAATTTAAATTAGGGGGTGCACGAGTTTAGTCAGGCCTAGGGCAGCACAAAACCTAAATACACCACTGGGGCCACTACAAGTATCATGCTGCGCTAACAAAGCGCCTACCTCGGGATAGTCACGCAAAAAAGAGACGGTAAGGAAAATCTGCAGGCGCACATTTTATTACGCATTGTCTACCTTTTATTTGTGGGATAGGTCCCATGCTCTGGACAGCGGCAGAAAATCCCCCGTGCACGTCAGCTGGATGCTAGGAGCAGGATACGATTGTCTCATGCGTCAGATGTTTTGGAACTACCTCTCCCATGATGCTCAGCCACTCACTGGTGTGGCCGAGCCTCATCGGAAACGTAGCTCCAAAACATCTGTAGAAACAAGGTCGCTGACAGAGGTTCAGTAGCTCTTGCGCATCGTGATGAAATATTCCAAAGCACGGGATTTTTGTGAGCGTCAACACGACTCTAAAAGTGTAAAATGATTAAAATATTGTGTGTAAGGTAAATGTGAAATATAAACGAATTTCCTGATTAGACTTGGGTTCCATCACAACGATCCTATTATTTATTTTATTCTTCTTATTTTATTTACAAAATTCTGCACCCCCCCCCCCCAAAATTTTGAAACCCTAGTGGTCGCAAATATTTTGAATAAGGGGCACGCAGACCTGTGCATTCGTAAATGTTTCCTCTCCCTCTCCTTTAACCTCTCTGGCGGTCTAATTTTTTCAAAATTTCGTGTCTAAAAACTTTTTATTATATAAAGGAAACGTGTTTTTGTACATATTTGGCCTGTAATAATTAGGAATCACACACTGAAATCCGTGCAATCAAGAGTCCTTACTGGTAAAATCCTTTTTTTAAATTTATTCATAAAAAGTCCGATAACGTTTGAAACCTGACAAAATAATTTATTATCCCAAAAATAATGCAAATAAATGATATTCAATAAAATATAGCAAAAAACACTGAAATCTGAGAACAAGGGTGAGACGATGTATGGTCTTTTTCTTATCCTGTAGTGCCACCTAGTGGCCGTTCATAAACATAGCACATTGGATTATACAGTGTATTATTTTTTTTAAGTTTCATGCTGGTCCCGCCCCCCTGCATTGTGTCACTCGCAGGGAGCCTTACCAGGAAGCGGCTCGCCGCGATCACACTGCGGGGGACAGCCAGGGAGTGCAGGAGGAGGTGAGTATGCACCCCGAGTGTGGCTCGGGGTTACCGTTCGCGGTAGTGAAATTTAACCCCGAGTCACACTCAGGAATACCGCCAGGGAGGTTAAACCTGTGACCCTCCCTGTATTCATTCCGCTTCATACATATTTTGACATATTTTGTTTTTCTGCAGCACAATAGCGACAGCCCAGGCATGGACATCAACGTGACCGGGGTCTGGGAGAGGAATGTGACGGGTGTTGGGGTCACGGTGGTGGTCGTCGATGATGGCGTACAGCACACGATCCAGGACATCCAGCCGAATTACGTGGGTACCCAACGAGCCGTGCGCATGTGCAGGAGGAACCGTACAGCGAGAGGGAAAAGCTGCGTATGAAAGGGGGGGGGGGGTTACCAAGAGACAGGTTAATTAGGAAAGACAAGAAAAAGAGAGCCCAGAGAGCGCATGCAGCAGCGGAGACCCCTGACGAACTGAGTTTAAAAGACAGGGGATTGGGTCTCATCATCTAATTAGGAATTTTACTGTTTTTGTGAATCACAGGGATTTGCTTAATGAAAATCACACTTTTTGCCAAACTCTGTACATTTAAACAAACTCCGCAAAATGATAAAAATACAATTTTAATCTTTTTTTTTTTTTTTTTTTTTTATTATTTTTTTATAACTTCTTGTGACATCTGGGTCCTGTGGCACAAAGATTTAAGGGCAATATTACAAAGCTGGTGCTAACTTAACCAGAGCTGGTGTAAACTTCACAACTCCATAGGCTCTACTGACTCTGGTTAAGGCTGGCGTCCACTGGCACCGTATTTGTGCGATCATCCAATACCGTCTGTCGTCGTCCAACCAATCCCACAACATGCAGGTGAATCGGCCCTCTTGCATTGGACCATTTTTTTTGTGACCACAGACTAGAAAATATATATATTTTTCATCCACCCCCCCCCCCATTTCAATGGAATTTGTCAAATGATCTGACTAAATAAAAAAGATGAATTGTATAGTTAAACCGCCGTGCCGCAGCAGGGAAATCGCTCCATAGAGAAGTGAATCCTATCGCACTCAAAGTTAAATAAATTATATATATGTTTTTTATTATTCATCCGCAGCAAAAAGCCTTTATTTTATTTTTTTAAAAAAATTATTGAATATTTTTGAATTGAGGTTATCGTTTTAGGTGACATTTTTGAATCCCAATTATTTATTTTTAAAGGTGTGTGTCTGTTTTCCCTGGCCAAATGCCACGAACTGGGGTGTGTTATGAAGCGTTTTAATCATTGAACAAGGCGTAAAATGTGACCCTTGTGCGCTGTCAAGATAAAGGTTTGACTTGAAGCCACGTAGTGCTTGTGGTGGGTCGTGCAGTGCAAGTGCGGAGCGATCTTTATAGGGAGCGGAGATGTGCGTTTGCAGGGGGGTCTTTAGGCAATGGTCCTAAAGCATAGGAAAAGCGCGTCTATTGGAATTTGTACGGAGGATTAAACGCTACACACTGTATCAGAAATCTATGCAGAATCGCTAACACTCTATACTTTATCCAGAGCCCCGAGGGGAGCTACGACCTGAACTCGAACGACCCGGACCCCATGCCGCATCCAGACGGAGGCAGCGATAATCACCACGGCACCCGATGTGCAGGCGAGATTGCCGCCGTCTCCAACAACAGCTTCTGCGCGGTGGGAGTAGCGTATGGAAGCCGGATTGCTGGTGTGTGAGTCACAAAGGGACCAGCAGGGGGCGCTGCTAGCTTGCTCTAACTGTAACATTTCAGTGGCGGCACATTCGTTTTCACTTGATTCCTGCACAGAAAATGCATAATTTACCCTCAAACTGTTATGCTCCGTTCATCTCTTGTGTCTTCATCCAATCAACCCTGACCCTCACGAATCCATTAAAACTGAGTATCGCATACACAGGCTGGTGCCATGCCTGCGCAGGACACTGGTGGACATGCGCATTCAGCAACACAGTGACCCGGCCTCTCTCCATTCCCTGCTACACCTACTCGTCACTGCACCTCACCATCCCTAAAAAAGACTTTAAAGCCAGTTGATTCCTCGTGCATCATCTTCAGATCGGCTATTGTAAAGCGCTGCGGAAACTGTTGGCGGCATATAAACGATAACAAAGGGGGGGGGAACATGACACAAATAAGCATAGGATGGAGCGGTGTACAGGGCTCTCCTTAAGATGACTTTTTTTATAGATGTATACTGCCACATGCCATTCAATGTTGTTATTTTGTTTTCTAGGGATACGTGTTCTTGACGGGCCCCTGACAGACAGCATGGAGGCCATCGCCTTTAATAAACACTATCAGATCAATGATATCTACAGCTGCAGGTGATTTTTGCTCCTTGGGTGTACGGGTGGGTTGCACGTGGTGTGTCTTTATCTGCGTTGTAAGCATTGATTGCGCGTGCGATCGGGGGGGATGGTCGCACATCCTGCAGTTGTTTCCTTCGATCCTTATTTTCATCTTTGTCCAACACAATGCTCACAGAGGGTTAAACGCATCAGACGTGGATGGAGTACGCACACCGGGGGCTCGGCAGACCTTACCAACACATATTTGGCACATTCACAAATATACTAAAGGGACTCTCTTGCTGCCTTGACCACCTGGTGGATTATATTCTATTATGGTCACGGTGAAATTCTGAGGTTTTCCTAGTGGGGTAGAAAGTTGAGATTTTAATAAAAACTCAGAGGCGAGTATTTGCCACCTCCTTTCTTGAATGCCATCCCCAGCAGCAAAGATTTTAACACCTAGTAACCGAGAACACACGTAGACCATATGGCTTACCCCCCCCCCCCCCGTCTCTTGCACCAATCCCAACCATACTTCTAGGATAACGTCACTGTGCGGCTGCCCAATCCCCTTCTTTGCTGATCTCCACAGTGACGGGTAAGTATTCTGTGCCCTCTGTATATGTCCATTTTTATTGCATCTCTCGCCGACAACCGCTTCCCCACTCACGTCTGGATGCGTGCCGGCATAGGGGTGCAATCAAGTTGCCCAGTGAATGCTTGTGCTTTTTTTTAAGGAATTTGCAGAGGGTTGAAACAGACGCGCCTCTAGTTGCTTTTTGAATTCATTGAAATTGAACACGTGATAATAACCCCTTCACTACCACAGGATTTTCCAAAAAAAACCTCTACGTTATCAGGAACCAGTGGATTTTTGGAAAATAATTTTTTAACCCCTTAAGGCCCAATGATATAACTGCTACGTCATAAATGCATTGACTTTACAGACCCTTGGTCATTAAGGAGTTAATTAATGATACCGTAAGAAATATTTGGGAATATTCCCATTGTATTCCTTACTGTAATAACGTATGTGTTAGGCGGATGGCGGCACCTGCTGGTCAATAGGAGTTACTGCAGTTATAGAGACTGTAGGATCAGCCGGGGAGATGTCACTGAGACACGTTTCCCAGGTGGTTTAAAAACGTTTTGGCACCTCGCGCATCATGCCTGATGTTCTGAAACTTTAGGGGCATCTTCTGGAGTCCAGATGCAAAAAACATTTGTTTGCAATAAGCGACATTATGGAAATCCACCTTATTGACTTTGCTCGTTTTTTTTTTTTTTTTATCAGGGCATCAGGAGGTATCGAAGTACAATCGATCTTGGTAGTGAAGGGGTTAACAGTATTAGTGCTTTATGTTTGGGTTTGTGACGCTCGCTGCCCTTCTCTCAATTTAATTAACCTTTGACTTTTTTTGCTTTTATCTCACTCTATATTTCTTGAACTCAGCTGGGGACCAGATGATGATGGAAGAACAGTCGATGGACCTCATCAGCTGGGAAAGGTACGGCTTCTTTTCTATTTGTCCATTTCTGCAAAATAATCCAGTCCTATATTCCTACAGCCCTATATCAAAGGACACACCTGTTACAAGCGGGCAGTTATATAGGCGGCCCGTCGTGTATTATATGGGAGCTGCAGCAGTTACTGGTAATGGCTCTGCTGGTAGGGCCTCCTCTAAACCATAGGACTCCACGGAGACCGGGGGGGGGGGGAGGAGTCCTCTGCAAGATTGCATGTATGAGTCATTGGAAGGCGAGTGGGAAGGCGTGCAGTTTTTTTTTTTTTTCTCTGCGGCTTGCTCCTTCATCCTCACTCTCTGCTCCTTGTGCAGATCTATTCCACCTGAGAAATGCAAATCCAAGCATCTGCGATGTCTTCTAAGCAGACAACTGTCCAACATAAACCTGCATTATCCTACGGGAACGCAATGATCATGTAAATGGATTAATGGAATTAAACGTAAACATTGCGTGGATATACAGCCTCATGCTATGCAACAACATACTGAAGGGATTATTCAGAAAGCCACCGAATTGCGCCATACACTGCAATTTCCTGGCATTTTGTCTATTCAGAAAGCTGGCAGTTCGCCAAAAACTGGTGCAGTATGGTGCCGTTTGCCACAATTGGGTGACGGTCGGCAGCAGTGAAATCCTCAGAGAAGCAATGGTTAATCTAGTCAGAGAAATGCCCTGATGTTCGGTGGGTCAGTTTGACAGGTTTAAACAGGAGAATCCCATAGGATCCAATGTAAAAAAGAAAATAGTATCGTTTTTATTCAACCGTTTATTCTTTTCAGTTTCAGCAAAAAGCCTTAATTATTTTTTTTACACCTTTTTTATGTATTTTTTTTTATATATTAGACGAAAATTTTGACTAAAACTAATTGGGAAAGGCTTTTTTTAAAAAAAAATTATTCTGCTAACGACCTTTTTATTGTTACAGGACCTTTTTATCATTTAGACGCATTTTAATGCATTTTTATTGATTTTTTTTTAAAAAGAATAGCAGACTTTTTTTTTTTTTCTCTCTTCTGCGGTTTGGTTGTGTTGACTCCATGTTCGCTGCACTTCAGGGACCCTGCAGTGAATTCACTGTAGGGTTGGCGAAATGGTATCGCTAAAGTGCGGCGAACGAGAAAGCGAGGAAATGTCCCTGAAATATGGTGGCTTTCTGAATAACCCCTTAATTCTTATTTCGTGATAAGATACATTATAGTTTAAAGTGTATTTAAGTAGAATATTGGCCGTGGCTTTTTTTCCTGGCGGTATTTTGTGTATAGAAATATTTTTTTTGTGATTTACAATAAAAAATTTTTTTTATTTTTTTTTATCCACCAAGGCTTCAATCGCTAGCCAGTTGTCACAACTCTGTATCTGTTTTGGAATTTTTCTCCTTCCCTTTAGGAGGCACATGCACCTAGCGAGGGATGCTGTAGACGTCACCCACCTGATAGATCTATCTCTGAGAAATTCACCTGTGGAACTTAACATTTGTTTATTTTAGCTTTTCTGCAACAGAATTTCTCGATCGCTGTTGGTCATTTCTTAACGTCATGCCCTTCGTTCCAGGCTGCGCTTCAGCACGGAGTGATCGCCGGCCGGAAAGGGTTCGGAAGCATTTTTGTGGTAGCGAGTGGTAATGGAGGCCAATACAACGATAACTGCAACTACGATGGATACGCCAACTCCATCTACACCGTCACCATAGGTAACGGAACGTTATTACTTCGACGCTTTAATATCTTTTATGTCTTCTTTTGATCGTGTCTGTCACTTTACCCAAATCGCCAGAGGAAGGCTGTGCTCCTACTAGACTTGCGCATGGCTAAAAAAATGAGATTCCGCTCATTCGCAAATTTCTGATTCCCAATACTTCAGATTCAGAAATTTCCTATTTAGACAGAAAATATCGCGTGACCGATCCAATATCCGGTCAGAAAAAGGTGCACTTTATTCCCCTTTAAAATCTCCTCTATATCCCCTCTAAACCCCCTTTTATAATCCCCTCTAAATCAACATACCACAAGTAAGAGTTACAACTAGTGCTAGGGTTACTTTTACAGTTAAAGGGCCAGTACCACCAAAATAAATGCAATGTCCTTATTGTGTTTGTGTTGCCGATATCTTACATGTGCTTTGTTTTTCTCTGGTTTAGTTAACCCTTTAAGGACCAATGGCGGAACTCGTCTATCATAAATGCGTTGACTTTGGTCGTTAAGGGGTTAAGAAAATATTTTACTCTGGATGCACCCAGTGACACATCTATTGTGTGATCTTTTGGGTTGTAACCTCCCCCCGGCCCCCAGTATCTTTCCATCACTTGCTCCTCACTGTGTGGCTTTGACTGTTGAATGGAGCCTATTGATCTTTGCTCATTCAGCTGCCATCTCATATCTTGAGTAGCCTGGAGAGCACAATATACCCCCCCCCTGCTGCTTTACTAACCATTCCCGCCTACACCTCATTAACTGTTAATTACTGTAGATTAAATAAACAAAAGCCACAAAGCAAAGCTTTCGGTAAATGTTGCATCATGGGAATAATATACAACATCGCAACAATAGATCAAAACCTAACTCTCTTCCTTTATACATGCAATTACTTCAAAGAAAAAAATAGCAGCATGTGTTTTATAATGTGTTTTTATAATCTAGTTACATCTTCTGTTAGTGGTCGAGTCCCTTTTAATAACAAAGTGTGAGTCTGTGGGATTGGCTGTAGATCGTTTTGGATCCGAGATTAGGCAGAAATCCTATAAACGCAGCAAATAGGGGTAAAATCTCTGTGCGTTGATGAGCCGGTAGCTTCATTTTCTCACCAGACCCTCGATCTTTTTTCAGGCGCTGTCAATGAGGCGGGCAGGATGCCTTTCTACGCAGAGGAGTGTGCTTCAATGCTGGCCGTGACCTTCAGCAGCGGAGACAAGATGATGAGGAGCATCGTGAGTAACCCCTACCATTATCTATAAAATCCCAACATATTCCACAGCGCTGTACACTGGGCGGGACAAAACAGACTTTACACACAGTGTAGAATAGAAAAGAGCTGCCCAAGAGCTTACAATCTAAGGAGTGGTTGATACTTCATATACACAGAGGTGATGGTAAATAGAGTAACGGGTTGCATGGGGGCTGTGTGGGAGAAGGATTAGGAAAGGTACAATGGGGTTTATGGAATGAACTGATAGGCCTCTAAAGTAATGTGTTTTTTGAGACTTCTTGAAGGACTGGGGGGGGGGAGTCAAATGTTACGAGGGAAAGAGTTCCAAAGATAGGGGGCAGCTGACACCTTTTTGGTGGTGGAGGGGGGGGGGGGACACCATTTTTTTTTTTGTGTTGAATATCTCCCTTTTTTTTCCCCCTCCTGTTCCCAGGTGACGTCGGACTGGGACCTGCAGAAGGGGACCGGGTGTACGGAAGGTCATACAGGAACCTCAGCTGCCGCCCCCATTGCTGCCGGAATGATCGCCCTGATGCTGCAGGTGCGTCCGTGCCTGACCTGGAGGGACGTCCAGCACATTGTGGTTTTCACCGCTATCAGGGTACAGATTGAAAAAGCACATTTTATCGGCTTTAATTCTTTTTGTCCTGTGACTTTATTGACCTCTCACCTCTCTCCCATGCGTTTTCTGCAGTATGAAGATAATTTTGCGGCCTGGGAAACGAATGGAGCCGGTTTCAGTCACAGTCACCAGCATGGCTTTGGTTTACTGAATGCCTGGAAGCTCACCAACGCGGCCAAGGTAAACGCACATACTTTATATTGCCCGTTCCTGTAGAGGCTTTGCCTATGGGGGGTTTCACCTACCATATAATATCTGGACATGTACATTCTGTGTATAGCAGCTTGGTTTTACTCCCCCCCCCCCCCCCCCCCTCCTCTCCAAATTTCCAGGTGTGGGAAAGTGTTCCCTATCTAGCCTCCTACGGGAGCCCTGCGTTTAAAGAGAAGAGGAGCATTCCTCTGGTGCCCGGCAGACTGGAGCTGAACTGGAATGGTGAGGGAGCGTTACGTGCGTTTGTGTTGAAATCTAGCAATATATGTTTTACGAGGGGCCGTTCATAAACCTCTAGCGCTTGCAAATGTCGCCAGCATTTCTCAAAGCTGAAATCCAAAGTGGGACAGGAGCGGCTGCACCGTGAAGCTCCCCCCCCCCCCCCACGTGTCTTTTTTTTATTTTTTGGCTTTTAGTTTTGTTAAATGCTGGCGCTTGTTCGCGCTGCAACACGGGCGCTTCGTGAGTAACCCCTGCACTGCTGAATGTGCTCAAACTAGGCGTATTTCAGTAAGGCTTTTGATACTGTTCCGCATAGAAGGCTTATCAATAAATTGCAATCTTTGAGCTTGGATTCCAATATTGTTGAATGGATTAGGCAGTGGCTGAGTGACAGGCAACAGAGGGTTGTGGTAAATGGAGTTTATTCGGCGCAAGGTCTTGTTACCAGTGGGGTACCTCAGGGGTCAGTACTTGGACCCATTCTATTTAATATTTTTATTAGTGATATTGCAGAAGGTATTAATGGAAAAGTGTGTCTTTTTGCTGATGACACAAAGATTTGCAACAGGGTTGACGTTCCTGGAGGGATCAGCCAAATGACAAATAATTTAGGTAAACTAAAAAAATGGTTGGAGCTGTGGCAATTGAGTTTTAATGTGGATAAGTGCAAGATAATGCACCTGGGACGTAAAAACCCAAGGGCTGAATATAGAATATTTGATACATCTGAGGGTTGGGATTTAGGGGTTATTATTTCAGAGGATCTAAGGGTAAGTAGTCAATGTAATAGAGCAGCAGGAAATGCTGGCAGAATGCTTGGAAATGCTGGCAGAATGCTTGGTTGTGTAGGGAGAGGTATTAGCAGTAGGAAAAGGGAAGTGCTCATGCCACTGTACAGAGCACTGGTGAGACCTCACTTGGAGTACTGTGTGCAGTACTGGAGACCGTATCTCCAGAAGGATATAGACATCTTAGAGAGAGTTCAGAGAAGGGCTACTAAAATGGTGTACGGCTTGAAGGAGAAAAGTTACCAGGAAAGGCTTAATGATCTTAACATGTACAGCTTGGAAAAAAGACGAGACAGAGGAGATATGATAGAAACATTTAAATACATAAAGGGAATCCACAAGGTAGAGGAAGGGAGTATATTTAAAAGGAAACAAAGTAGCAAAACAAGAGGACATAGTCTTAGATTAGAGAGGCAAAGGTTTAAAAGTAACATCAGGAAGCATTATTTTACTGAGAGGGTGGTGGATACATGGAACAGTCTTCCAGTAGAAGTGGTTGAGGCCAAAACAGTAATTGAATTTAAGCAGGCATGGGATAGGCATAAGGCTATCCTAAACAAAAGATAAATCCAGGTAAAGTATCCATGTAATTGGGCAGACTAGATGGGCCGAAAGGTTCTTATCTGCCGACATTTTTCTATGTTTCTATGTATTGGCCCGCAGATTACATGGTGGCATGAATCGTGCAAAGACCGAATGTCCATCAATTTCTGTCCTTGCGCACATCATCATCATCATCGCTGGTTTTTATGTGAAGGCAAAACCCCCACTTGGCTATGTGTGTGTTTGTTTATTTCTGTGTGTGTTTGTCTGTTTACAATGACAACTGGATTTCTCCTGGAATCAAGGTGTTATGCTTGTGTTCATTTTTAATGTGCTTTACCAGAAAAGCATGCAGACCTGTCTAGACTAAGGTTGCACTTTTGGGAGTTTGTGTGTGTTTGTATATTACACACAGTGTGTGTGTCCGTTGGGCCCCCCCCCCCCCCCCGTTATGCAGATCTTCGTTTTTATTCTTTGCATGGCTTGGTTTCATGATTTATTCGACGCCTTCGCCATTCCGCAGGATTCAGACAGATTTTTGTGTAAGGCCACGCAGCCGGGGGCGCAGCATGGGACTGGAGGAGCTCCGTTGTCATTTTCTTGATACACAGTTGTTGGAAGTCGCTGCGTGGACGAATTTAAGCTCCTCACGCAGGGTAATCCCTGCTGACTCTGATTTGGGTCAGAATCTGGGGAAACCCAATAGGGCATTATTTTAACAAATCCATATCAGACCAAGAGGCCGGTATAACCTGTAACAGCAAAATTCTCTTTACGGAGGTGCAGATATTTTGGAGCCGGACATACGGCACTTTGAGCCCCCCCCCCCCCCGAATCTGGCAAGCCGTGCAATAAGCGCTGCTTCTGTTGGATTCATGATTCAGTGTATTTTCCCCTATTTTGTTATGAAATGGTTAAAAGCAATACCACGAGGACCCCTGGACACAGGTTACGCCTTTGATGCAATACGTCTCCATTAATCCGTCTGTAAATAAAAGCTGAACATAGAGGGATATATTACATTTAATAAAGCATTCACCACAATTTTTTTTTATAGTGATTTATCTGCGCTGTGAAATCTGATTTTATTTAATCCGTTTGTGTGTCGCTCCATCCATACTCCACCTGTGCACTTCATGTCATTCTATGATCTATAATAAAGGTGGTCCTATTTGGGGTTTTCGTGCACCTTTTCTAATGTTAAAGGTGCCCCATGTACTTTAGAAATGCAGATGTTTCTTCACTAAACCTCAAATAATCTTGAAAATCTGCTAAGCGCTGTATATAGGGGGTTGCCTGCTAAGCGCTGTATATAGGGGGTTGCCTGCTAAGCGCTGTATATAGGGGGTTGCCTGCTAAGCGCTGTATATAGGGGGTTGCCTGCTAAGCGCTGTATGTAGGGGGTTACCTGCTAAGCGCTGTATGTAGGGGGTTACCTGCTAAGCGCTGTATGTAGGGGGTTACCTGCTAAGCGCTGTATGTAGGGGGTTACCTGCTAAGCGCTGTATATAGGGGGTTGCCTGCTAAGCACTGTATGTAGGGGGTTACCTGCTAAGCGCTGTATATAGGGGGGTTGCCTGCTAAGCACTGTATGTAGGGGGTTACCTGCTAAGCGCTGTGTATAGGGGTTACCTGCTAAGCGCTGTGTATAGGGGTTACCTGCTAAGCGCTGTGTATAGGGGTTACCTGCTAAGCGCTGTATATAGGGGTTACCTGCTAAGCGCTGTATATAGGGGTTACCTGCTAAGCGCTGTGTATAGGGGTTACCTGCCGAGCGCTGTATGTAGGGGGGTTGCCTGCTAAGTGCCAGCATTTCTCAGCCTTGCAAATACTGGAGATAATCGCTAGTATTGCAGTGCAGGTAAATGCTGGCGTTTCGCAAATCTGAAGGGGATGCTTTACGGTGCAGCTCCTCCTGTCACTCTTTTAGTTTTGAGATACACCGGGCATTTGTCGGTCCTGCGTTGCTGGTATTTCCAGCGTTGGCACGCGGTGTATAACCCTCTGTGTTTGCTCGGCTCACGCTCCGTGGTTAATTTATGGTTGATTTGCTCTTTTAGGAGCGTGCAGACACATTTTCATCGTAAGTGGCAGCAAAACACCTTTTAAATCGCTACGAAAATGTTTCCTTTTTCAGTTTTTTTTTTTTTCCTTTTTAAACACGGCCGGGTTCCCAGGTTCAAACCACGACTTGATTTTTTTTTTCCAAGTTGGAAGCAATTGGTCTTCCGTCTCCTCTCGACACCGCGCCGGGGTATACTGTAACACAAAGCGATTTGGCCCAGTAGAAACATGCAGGTAGCGTCACAATGCGAACCCCGGCCCTCTCGTCCGGTCTGCTCCTCTCAATGTACCACTAGAGAATTTAGCTTCCTCTCAGACCCGCACAGAATTAAAAAATCATACTAGGGAACACCTTTAGGTACCGGCAGGACTTTAATGAACAATCTGGGTGGATGAAGACCAGCGATCTTTTAATTCTAGATTTGTCTCGCGTGTATCTATTGTGGAAAAGCAAACCCTAATGCTGGGGCCACACGAATGCACCAAGTGTGTCCGTTGTGACCCACCTCCCAGCATCTGTCGCAGCTTTTCGATTGGCTGGGAGGACCACACGATGTAACTGTTATCGCATGATACAACGGACATGTTTTTTACCTCCCCGTTGACCCGCTACGAAGGACGCCCGACAGATCTACAAAGCACGAGCCTCCATCGTAGACTCCCACTCTGCAGAGCCGTGCGCACAGCGATGTGGCCACACTGTGTCCGATGTCTCGGAGGTTCCTTGTGCACTCCTGTACGTCTGTGTGGCCCCGGCCTAACCAGGTAAGTGCAGCTTGGCTGTGACTCGGTTACGGCTCGGTGTTTTGGTAAGTAGACGTGTATTGTCTGGGCTATCTTCATGTGGCTCCAAACCCACGAGCGTCCCGTTATCCTGCTGAATCTCCCCGGCCCAGCTCGGGGATGAGCAAGTCTATCGAGACCCTCTTCTTATTAATGAGGATGCCGGAGGGATGTGTAATGCATTCCGGCGTCGTTAACCGGAGGAATTCGTCTTGTCGTTTGGAGCTGGGAGCCGGCGGGTGGTCCTGCCAGCATGATTGAAGTGAGCTGGAACGTTGCTGTGCTGAAACAGGTCTCCGTACGCTCCAGGTTCGTCGTGTTTGTTGGTCACATCTGTCTTTCCTGTCGACTCGTCTTCTATAAATGGATTATGGATTGTGCGCTCGCCGCTCTGCAGCTAAATCAAAGCCTTTTTATGCCTCTGCGGTTTATCAGGACTTGCAGGCTGACGGGAGACGGGGCAAATTAAGGCTCCGCAGGGCCTCGGTTACTCGGTGTCACCAATCCAGCCCTTTTAATACCAAAAAAACCCATAATATTCACTTTCGTCAATCGCAAGTTGAGCACATCAGCGGGCACCGTGTCCACCTCTGCCCATCATGCGTCTAGTACAACTCCCATGAGACTCAGGCACTCATCATTCAACAGAACCTCGTGGGACATGTAGCTCCAAAACCTCTGGAGAACCGAGGTTGAGCATCTCTGGTCTAATGGTTTGGTTTATGGCCGGTGTCCATCGTATTGACTCTAATGGGTCAGGGTGGTTTAGGAGCAGGTGTGGTTAGGGTTATGGCTCGGAAAGTAGGTGTTCGACAGTTGTATGTGCCACGGGCTGTGCCCATGGTTGCCAGATTAGCCATGTTTCTTGGACATACTCCATTATTTCACACCGAGGCATAGCACCGGCAACGTGCCACCATACAGTTTGCAGAGGTCAGACGCCGCAGCGATCCCACCATGGTTTCCTACCTGCAGAATTTGGATTATACATACTGCAGGGCAGCATTTGTTTCGTACTACACTTCCACATGCATATACGCTGCCAGGCTAAAAAAAAACAACAAAAAAAGGTCGCCAACTACTGGGGCCTGTAATGATGTAGAGTTGCTTGAGTTGGTCAAGTCTTGGTTCAGCAATGTTATGCACCCAAATATCGGTCATGCGACTCCCTGAATATACTGAATGAGCAGGTTTTTCCATCAATGGGTTTTTACTCCCCTGATGGCACAGCGGGCATATTCCAAGATGGCAATGCCAGGATTCATCGGGCTCAAATTGTGCACGAGTGGTTGAGGGAGCACGAGACATCATTTTCACACATGGCTTGGCCACCGCACAGTCCAGACCTTAACCCCATTGAGAATCTTTGGGATAATGTGCTGGAGAAGACTTTACGCAGCGCCGCGACTCTCCCATCATCAATACAGGATAGGGATGTACCGATACTAGTATCGGTGCAGATACTAGGTTCTGCACAGGTACTTGGTATTCGTGCAGATGCCCCCGATACCAGAAGCCAGTATTGAGCTGGCTTGCCGGCATCGGAGGGGCTTTCTGAATGTACTAACGGCATTAAGACAGGCCCCTGCAGCTTACCGCGTGCCTTCCAAATCCAACAAGCGCCGCTGGCAAAGTCTTTGAGCAGCCGCTCGTTGGGAAGCCCCCTGCCGCAATCTCTCTAACTCTGCACGAGATCCTGGCAGGGGGCTTCCCAGCGAGCAGCCGCTCGAAGACTTTGCCGGCAGCGCTCTTTGGATTTGGAAAGAACGCGGTAAGCTGCAGGGGCCTGTCTGAATGCAGTTGGAGCATTCGGATAGCTGCCCCACGTCTGGTCTGACATGTCTGCTGTGTGGGTGTTATATAACACCCCCCCCCCCTGTCTGAAACAGACACCCCCCCCCCCCCCCGGAGTGTATGATGACATATACACACCCTCTGGTCTGGTGTCTGTTGGGTATAAATGTATCTGATGCCTGTGGGGTATATTATATATAAACAGATACATTTATACCCACCAGACCACAGTGTGTGCGTGTGTCCATACATTGCAATATGAAAGGACAGGATTTCAGCAAAATTTAATTATTTATTGGAAATCGTCACATGACTTTAAATAAAAGTGTCGGTGCATCTCTAACACAAGATCTTGGCCGCAAATTAATACCACTCTGGATGCAAATAAACGCTGTGACATTGCATGAGCTTATCGACACGACACCGCGGCGAATGCGTGACACGATCACAGCAAAAGGAGACACAACCAGATATTAGAGTGACTTGTTTTGGCCCGGCAGGGTATTCTTTGCTTGGAATTTGATCTCCAGTCAGTCGCCCCTAAACATAAATTGGGTCCCCGGCTTCATTTCCTGCGATTCCTCTATTGTAATGTTGCTACATATCACTGCTGTAGAAAAACATGGCCGCCGCCTGGATGGTTTAGCTTTAATTCTCCATATATTGACAAAGTAGCTCTTAATGCTCACACACCCACTTTTTTTTTTTATTTTCAGATCTGCATTGATGTCCCCCTTTTTTTTTTTGTGTTTGGGGGTTTGTTATGGCTGATGCTCCTACACGTTATGCCAAGTCCTTAATCCCTCGCTTTATTCTCCAGGTGACTCTGGGCTTTGTAATGTGTATGTAGGACGTTCCCCAAATAAACATCATGTATATTTAGGGGTTTTTGGGCCATAAATCATCCCTCCCCGTCTGCCGAGCCGCCTTAATGACTCGATTGTGTGTCTGGAAGGAGAAGCTGTATAAAGCGTATCCATTCGCCCTGCTTTCTCTGCTGCCGCTTTGTTACCCGGATCCGTACGTTTCATACAAGGTGTTTCGCAAGTCAGAGCTTTCTCCCGGCTACCGTCTGTCCAGCGCCGGCTCCCAGGCTACGTGTGTCCAGGGTACACTTGGCATATTTGTTTCCCCTGGGCACCTGCCAAGCTGCGCTCAGGATTTCGGTCTCTGCCCTTTTTAGGAAATGTTTACTGCTTCTGACTTGGCCTGCAAAAAATTTAGCAGGAGAGGAAGGGGGGGGGGGGGGCGCTGGGACGGAGGGGAAATATTACATCTCTGCTCGGAAAGGTTTTGTAAAACATTAGTAGGTTTTAATACACTCCCCGAAGTGTCCCGATTCCTAACGAACAGTCACTATTTTGGCCCCGAAGTCCTTTTAGAGGCTCCTCCATATATTCAGGGTGTGCGGGTGTCTTTTTAGGGGGTCCTCCTTATATTCAGGGTGTGCGGGTGTCTTTTTAGGGGGTCCTCCTTATATTCAGGGTGTGCGGGTGTCTTTTTAGGGGCTCCTCCATATATTCAGGGTGTGCGGGTGTCTTTTTAGGGCTCCTCCATATATTCAGGGTGTGCGGGTGTCTTTTTAGGGCTCCTCCATATATTCAGGGTGTGCGGGTGTCTTTTTAGGGCTCCTCCATATATTCAGGGTGTGCGGGTGTCTTTTTAGGGGGTCCTCCTTATATTCAGGGTGTGCGGGTGTCTTTTTAGGGGGTCCTCCATATATTCAGGGTGTGCGGGTGTCTTTTTAGGGGGTCCTCCTTATATTCAGGGTGTGCGGGTGTCTTTTTAGGGCTCCTCCATATATTCAGGGTGTGCTCCTATGCAACATGCGTAGTGAGAACCACAATTCGCGCAGTGCTGCAGGACTCACACACTTTCCGTACGCAAGTTCTGTAGCGCCTGCGCAGAGTGATGGATCGGAGTTTCTTGCGCATGCACAGATCTGATCCATCGCTGCCTCTCTGGGAACGCTCGCTACAGCGATTTGGTCTCTGTGTCGGACATCACTAGTGACACAGGTAGCTGGGAAATTCAAAATCCCAGCTGCTGCTGACGCTGGGTGAGACTGAGGAAACTCCTCCGCTTCACCCAGTGATTTCACTAGATCGGGGAGCTGGGGTGGGTGGGGGGGGTGTAGTCACTCGCACAGAATAAAGTAGCCAGAATCAGTAAAATGTACTTTAAGTATTTGCCGTCTTTTGAGTCGACGAGCCTTAAACCAAGCAAGTGTAACGACTAGTCTAAAAGAGCCAAGCCGCGAGCGCTCAGCCTGGTTTCGGTGTTTAGTGAATAGACCCTCAATTCTGACTTTCAGAGTTTTTAAATCCAGCTTCAAAGAGACCGGTGTTTGTTTTTATAAAGTGAGGAGACCTCGGTCTCTGTGTGTGACCGTCGCGTGTTATCCTTTTATAAATCTCTTTTCTCCTGTTCTGCCGTCACGATCCCTCAGTCTCCTCAGAGCCGGGATCCGGTGGAACCGGTGCTGGAAATTCCTCCGGTGGCCAGGTCTCCGTATATGGGTATTTGCACGCACACAAACAGATGCTGTAAGGGGTGAGAAAACTCTCACGGAGATATCCTCGCAGACAATGAAGAGCCTGGCAGCAATTCATCACGTCTCTCTGCTGTATGTTAGTCTTTTCTTTCCCGTTCCCAATTATGTGTCGCCTGCGTGTTCCCCTCTCTATCCTCCAGTAATGTGTCGCCTGCGTGTTCTTCTCTCTATCCCCCAGTAATGTGTCGCCTGCGTGTTCTTCTCTCTATCCCCCAGTATTGTGTCGCTTGCGTGTTCCTCGCTCTATCCCCCAGTAATGTGTCTCCTGCGTGTTCCTCTCTCTATCCCCCAGTAATGTCGCCTGCGTGTTCTCTCTCTATCCCCCAGTAATGTGTCGCTGCGTGTTCCTCGCTCTATCCCCCAGTAATGTGTCGCCTGCGTGTTCTTCTCTCTATCCCCCAGTATTGTGTCGCTTGCGTGTTCCTCGCTCTATCCTCCAGTAATGTGTCTCCTGCGTGTTCCTCTCTCTATCCCCCAGTAATGTGTCTCCTGCGTGTTCCTCGCTCTATCCCCCAGTAATGTGTCGCCTGCGTGTTCTTCTCTCTATCCCCCAGTATTGTGTCGCCTGCGTGTTCCTCGCTCTATCCCTCAGTAATGTGTCGCTTGCGTGTTCCTCTCTATCCCCCAGTAATGTCGCCTGCGTGTTCCTCGCTCTATCCCCCAGTAATGTGTCGCCTGCGTGTTCTTCTCTCTATCCCCCAGTATTGTGTCGCTTGCGTGTTCCTCGCTCTATCCTCCAGTAATGTGTCGCCTGCGTGTTCCTCGCTCTATCCCTCAGTAATGTGTCTCCTGCGTGTTCCTCTCTCTATCCCCCAGTAATGTGTCTCCTGCGTGTTCCTCGCTCTATCCCCAGTAATGTGTCGCCTGCGTGTTCCTTCTCTCTATCCCCCAGTATTGTGTCGCTGCGTGTTCCTCGCTCTATCCTCCAGTAATGTGTCTCCTGCGTGTTCCTCTCTCTATCCCCCAGTAATGTGTCGCCTGCGTGTTCCTCGCTCTATCCCCAGTAATGTGTCGCCTGCGTGTTCTTCTCTCTATCCCCCAGTATTGTGTCGCCTGCGTGTTCCTCGCTCTATCCCTCAGTAATGTGTCGCTTGCGTGTTCCTCGCTCTATCCCCCAGTAATGTCGCCTGCGTGTTCCTCGCTCTATCCCCCAGTAATGTGTCGCCTGCGTGTTCTTCTCTCTATCCCCCAGTAATGTGTCGCCTGCGTGTTCCTCGCTCTATCCTCCAGTAATGTGTCGCCTGCGTGTTCCTCGCTCTATCCCCCAGTAATGTGTCGCCTGCGTGTTCCTCTCTCTATCCCCCAGTAATGTGTCGCCTGCGTGTTCCTCGCTCTATCCCCCAGTAATGTGTCGCCTGCGTGTTCTTCTCTCTATCCCCCAGTATTGTGTCGCTTGCGTGTTCCTCGCTCTATCCCCCAGTAATGTGTCGCCTGCGTGTTCCTCTCTCTATCCCCCAGTAATGTGTCGCCTGCGTGTTCCTCGCTCTATCCCCCAGTAATGTGTCGCCTGCGTGTTCTTCTCTCTATCCCCCAGTATTGTGTCGCCTGCGTGTTCCTCGCTCTATCCCTCAGTAATGTGTCGCTTGCGTGTTCCTCGCTCTATCCTCCAGTAATGTCGCCTGCGTGTTCCTCGCTCTATCCCCCAGTAATGTGTCACCGGCGTGATTTAGATTTCTGCTTGGATCAGCAAGCTTTTGGCCCGGCTGGGTGGAGTAGAGGTAACATCACTGCTCTATAACCGTGGAGAGAGCTTGTGGAGACACAGGTTTGATCCTGGCAAGAGCACCTCTCCAGTAAGTGTCCCTGGGCAAGACACCTAACGGTACATACTCGCCACCCAGGACATACTTGAAAACGAGAGAAATCTCAATGTATCCTTCCTGGTAAAATCCTTTCTCAAAAAAAAAAAAGGGGAAAAACAAAAGATCATAATGATTATACATCACAATATTCATCTCCCCCCCCCCCCCCCACAGTATGACTTCAGCCTCCGTGCTACATCATCGACCAAATCTAATGAAAACCTCACTAAACACGGAATTCCACTTATCAGCTTTAGGTAAAATCTCCTTTTTTTCAATTCTCGCGGGATTGCCTCTTCTCGTCTGGACTGTGTTGATACAGATCACTGGAAAGCTTTTATAAAGTCTCCCTGTATATGTTTTCTAGAAGAGGCAGCTCTCAAAACGTGTAACGGATTCATTTTTTTCCCTGTTCTTGTTTTGTCGTCGTTTCCCCCCCCCCCCCCCATTTCTTTTTGGAACTGGAATCTGCTTTTTTCCCTTGCTGTCTGCGGCGCTGACCCCGTCGCAGGACCTTGGCATAGCTGCATAATCGTCAGCGCTCGGCGTAAATACATTCGGTGATGCGCGTTACTCAATGTATGTGTCTCTAAATGTCAATAAAAAGAGTTTATGGATTTTTATGCCATAAATAAAAGCAAAGAACAAGTTTTATTGTGGAAATGGAAGATTCCGACACCGTGATTTCTATAGCAACATGAAGGGTAATGACGCTAAAGAGATGCAAAGAAATTATCATCCTTTATTTATATAGCGCCACATATTCCGCAGCGCTGTACAAGATCCGTGTACAAGGGGTTAATACATTGGAATAGCACACATGGATGATACGACCTGATTCAGGGGATCCTGTTCCCAAAGGAACTTACAATCTGTGAGATGTACCAGTATTTTGTGAGGTTGGCGCCTCCATACCGTTAGGCGTCTTGCCCAAGGACACTCGCTGGTGGCGTCTTCTGAGTGGGATCGGGTCGTGTTTCCATGATTGTAGATCAGCGACCTGGGGGTTGGGTCGAACCCGCTTCTTGTAAATTGTAAACAAACTATATGTATGTATTCGGTGAGCCCTTTCATATATATCAGAAAGCTTTATTATTAAACAGTTACGAGTATTTATAAAGCGCCAACAAGTTCTGTAACGCTGTACAATGTGAACGACAGAATAACAAACATACATACATACAAGTTGTTATTATTAATCTTTATTTATAAAGCGCCAGCATATTCCGCTGGGCTGTACAATGGGTTTACACACACCCCCTGCTGTGCATGTAGTTTCGAGCAGCCAAGTCGTGTTTTTTTTTTTTTTTCACTTATCCAGAGGTAACAACTTTCAACTTTTTTTAAAGACAAGGTCCAAAGCGACACATCCCAGAAAATGCTAGATTGCTCCCAAATTAGTGTTTTTTTTTTTTTTTTTTTTTTTTTGTTTTTTTTTTTTTTTTTTTTGGGAGGGGGGGGCGCGCGCTAGGGCTAGTTTTATTTATTTATTTATTTATTTATAAAGGATTTTACCAGGAAGTATACATTGAGATTTCTCTGGTTTTCAGAATGTCCTGGGTTCAAGAACATTGAATTGTTACAGAAATACAAAGTAATAAAATGCAAGATATTAAAAACAAAACATATATATATTCACTATGTTACATGTTTACAGGTGCATTCTGTATATAGTCACGGTTACATGTATGTTACGTGTTTACAGGTGCATTCTGTATATAGTCACTATGTTACGTGTTTACAGGTGCATTCTGTATATAGTCACACTATGATACATGTTTACAGGTCCATTCTGTATATAGTCACTATGTTACATGTTTACAGGTGCTTTCTGTATATAGTCACTGTTACATGTTTACAGGTGCATTCTGTATCGCGGTATGTTAATAGAGATCTCTTAAGTGACTTAAGACTGGGGGAAGATTTGACGGTGTCTGGGAGGTTATTCCATAACTGTGGTGCTCTGTAGGAAAATGAGGATCGAGCTACTTTCTTTTTGTATTGTGGTATTGTAAGTTGCAGGTCCTGGATCGGAGGTTATAGGATGAGGGAACTGCTGGGGGAAGCAGCCTATTCAGATAGGGTCAAACACTAGCCCTAACCCTAAAATCACTAATTTAGGAAAGTTAATTCAAGAAAATAATTATTTATTTTTTTTTGAAGCCAGTGTGTCGAGCCATAAAATCATCATGTCAATACTTCTCCCCGGCAACGTCAGTGGATACAAACCATGGTTTCTAATTACCGTATGGAAGAATCTCCTCGATGTCAAAACTTGTTACATTAGTATGTGATGTTTTCCAGATATTATCATTTCTGATTGGTCGGAGAGAGGGACACATGAAAAAACACTCAAGGAATCTGATTCCAATAACACAACCATCATCTTTTTTAAAAAATTTTAACAATGTTTTTTGCAAATTTAGGATCATTTTTGGACAAGCTCCCCCTCACTGTGTCTGTTTTACCCCTAGTTACCTCGTCAGACCTCCAGCTTTCGGGGATGAAGACCCTGGAGCACGTGGCGGTGACTGTCACCATAACACACCCGCGCCGGGGGAGCCTGGAGATCCGCCTGTTCTGCCCCAGTGGGATCTCGTCGCTCATTGGAGCCCGGCGCAGCATAGACATGTACGTGACTGACGGTCGATCGACCGCATTTTATAGCGAATGCCCATCATCCTTCCACCACTCACGATTCCTCGGTCTGTGCCAAGCCGGGACTATAATTCCTTGAAAGCCAGAGAATCATGGGAGTTGTAGTTCACAAACCTCTGGGAGGCCGGAGTTTGTTATCCCTGCTGTAAAGCATTTCATTTTATCCCAAGTTCTTTCTTGAAGTGGTCAGTTTATTCGGCAGAGACATCACCCATAGGCTGTCCGTACGGGAGGCACGATCATCAACTCCGTGCTGTCTGCACGTTATACAATCCCTTGACATAATCGCCTCATTCATTTATAACGTGTATAAATTAACACCGAATACATTATTTTCTGAGGTGCTGATACTTTAATTGCAGAAGATAATACTGTCTGATCTTGATATTGCTTTACACAAGTTTTTATTGATCTTTGCAACGTGGGGTTAAACTTTGCTTTAAGTCAGGGGTCAGCAACCTTGGCTCCCTGATGTTTTGGGAACTACATTTCCCATGTGGCTCAGTCAGCCTAATACGTGACCGAGCATCTTGGGAGATGTAGTTCCGAAAACATCAGGGAGCCAAGGTTGCGGACCTCTGCTTTAAGTGAAGACAAATAAATTAGATATCATTTTGTTTTTAATGTTTGTTTATATTGTTTCATTTTTTTAAATTTATTTTCGTCACAAATTTTTTTTTTATTTTTTAATATATTTATTATTAAATAAATATATATAATTTAAAAAAAAAAAAATGAGAACTGATATATCTCTATCCATACCCACACGGGCCAAGTAAACAACTGTTGCTGAAGTAATTCCTTGCTCTGGTGCCGCGACTGACCATGTCGACACATACAAAAGTTCAGGGAGTAAACGCTCACAGGAGACTTATTTTTTAATCTTCAAAAGAGTCAACGTTTCGTTCCTCCCAGGACTTTTATCAAGACGTAAAACATCAACTCAATACCAACATATAAATAGTGAAGAAATATAGTGAATATATAATCTAAATTATTATTTATTTTTTTCTTAGGGACCCGAGTGGGTACATGGACTGGACATTCTCCACCGTTCGTTGCTGGGGAGAGAGTGCGGAGGGTGTTTATAAACTCTTGGTCACTGATTCCGGTGAGTCGTCCGTTCAATGGAATATATTAATCCACGGATTAAGTCCTGCCCTGCATGTGATCGTGTATTGGGCTGCTCACAAGATGCCGTCGAGCCTCTTTTTGTTGTCGATCTTTCATGCACATGAGATTCTTGATCTTATTGAATGATTCGGACACACACACACACACAACTTGTGCACCAATTTTTTTTTTTTTTGGTTCAGTTCGTTCGTATTTTGTAAATTTTTGTTTCGACCGATGTTCGGTTCGTTTTCGTAATGTTGGAAATTTTTCGTGTTTTTCGGAAACGTCTGTTCTCTTCGTTTTGACGTAAACTAATGTTTTTTCGGATCCGATATTTCTGTCAATACGATAATTCTGCCATTGAGAGTTCTCATGTTTTACAAGAAGGATACATTGAGATTTCTCTGGTTTTCCTGGAAGGATACATTGAGATTTCTCTGGTTTTACAAGAAGGATACATTGAGATTTCTCTGGTTTTACAAGAAGGATACATTGAGATTTCTCTGGTTTTACAAGAAGGATACATTGAGATGGGAATGATACAAAATTACAGAATCAGCGATATAACCAAAAAATATGTTGTCCGAAATTACTGAAATGGAACCGAAATCAGGAATGGAGCCGAAATTACGAATGGAACGAAAATGATTTTCGATTTTACACATTTCTAGTCAATTCGAAAATTCCGAACAAATGTTCGTTTCGTAAATTTTTCGGAAAATTCGGATCTGAAAATTTTCGTAAAATCAGCCGAGTCCGAATGCACGAATCGGGAAATTTCGTGAAAATTCCGAAACGCACATCCCTAAGACAGACAGACAGACACAGACAGACTGACGATGCTGCAATATTGTCCGCGTCCGTCTTGTAATAGAAGTTCAGGTTAGAGCAGGGATCTCCAGCTCTGCCACCCCCCCAGATGTTTACGAACTACAGCTCCCATGATTCTCTGGCCATTTATTGCATTCAAAGGGTTCTGGGAATTGTAGGCCATAAACATTGGGGGTGGGGCAAGAGTTTCAGATCCCCGGGTTAGAGGTTAGGGTTAAGTTACTATTTTTGCTTGTTTTCGGGGTTAACCCTAAACATTCTGCATCATTTTTAGTTAACAGATTCTGGCCGTCAAAGGAAGGGGCGTAACCTGTTCCCAAAAAATTAAGCAAAACTGGAGCGGAATGTTTGGGTTAATGTTAACCCTAAAACCAGCAGAAATGGTAACCTAACCCTAACTATGGAAAAAGACGCTCTATGTCTCCAGAGCATCCGATTCGGCCGCGTCCTAATGGAACAGCTTTTTTTCTTAAATCGTTTTTGTACGCGGCTTAAAAGTGGTGTCTTTCTCGTGTTAAAGCCCAGAATGCAGAAAGCCGCAGTGTAACTCCTGATCGCAATCCTACCTTTATCCTCTTATTAGGAGACCTCAGCGGGGGCGTCCTGAATCAGTGGCAGCTGACTTTGTATGGGTCCTCCTGGACTCCGATGGAGGTGGCGGAGAGAAGGAGGTAAGGTGCCATGTCTGGCGTATCCGCAATCTCCGCAGGTTCTGTGATTTATTCATTTCAGTTGTGGAGGAGGACAAGAAACGAGACTAAAAGTCTCCACACGGCAAATAATAATAACGTTTATTATTACAGAAGTCATTTACACATCCCAGCAATTCAAAGAGCTGCATCACAGAGCTCATGTGCTACATTCCCCATATGCAGCAAGGAACTCTGGGTAAGACATGCAAATGAAGTCATTTGAATATCTTACCCAGAGTTCCTTGCTACATATGGGGAATGTAGCACATGAGCTCTGTGATGCAATTATTGGAACTGCTGGGATGTGTAAATGACCTCTGCAATAATAATACATATATCTATATATCTCGCCGGAGTATAGCGGTGCGTAGTGATACTTTTATTTTATTTTTTATTAGACTGTTACACTCTGCAAAGCGTGTCTTTTTTAAATGGATCTCCCTGAAGCTTTACTGAGAAAAATCATAGAATTAACCAATAAAGAGCCAAGCCGGGGGGGGGGGGGGGGGGGTTAGGATGGGTGTCGTAAATACTAATAATGGAATTGTATGGTCAAGAAGGGTAAACCGAGGACAGATCACAGGCCCATAAACCTACCTCTTCAAGCATCATCAAACGCACATGATGCTCCTCTGTGTGGAAGTCAGTGACACGACATCAAACAGATGGGGGCGGGTGGGGACCACATAAACTTGGTACAGTGCAGCATTGTACTTGGTTTGTGTTGTGTTGTGTTTGCGGTGGCTTCATTCACACAGATGGTCGGCCCGTGCCACCCGCTATCCAGATCATTAATACACACACTAAAGGGAATCGGTGCCGGGACTGAAACCTTTTTATTTCTCGTTCCTTTTGCCGTCGCCCTCTGTTTCTCACACGTCTTCTCTCCTGTCCAGACTGGTGGAAGATGCTCAGGGCGGTCAGTATCTGAATAGTAACTTCTCGCTCCCCTGCCCGCCGGGCCTGCAGATCTCCGAACAAGAACAGTACACCATCACCAGCAACACGCTGCGGGTAAGATGTGTGTGTGTTATACTGTGTTATACTGTGTTATACTGTGTTATACTGTGTGTGTGTGTTATACTGTGTTATACTGTGTGTGTGTGTTATACTGTGTGTGTGTGTGTGTTATACTGTGTGTGTGACTGTGTTATACTGTGTGTGTTATACACTGTGTGTGTGTTATACTGTGTGTGTGTTATACTGTGTTATACTGTGTTATACTGTGTGTGTGACTGTGTTATACTGTGTGTGTGTGTTATACTGTGTGTGTGTGTGTGTTATACTGTGTGTGTGACTGTGTTATACTGTGTGTGTTATACTGTTGTGTGTGTTATACTGTGTGTGTGTTATACTGTGTGTGTGACTGTGTTATACTGTGTGTGTGTTATACTGTGGGTGTGACTGTGTTATACTGTGGGTGTGACTGTGTTATACTGTGGTGTGACTGTGTGTTTATACATTGTGTGTGTGTCACTGTGTATAATATAGATGTTAGATAAAATCCTGTAATTAACAATATCAGAGAATGTCGCTGCAAAAATAGCGCTTTCTTCCAGCTCCTCAGCTACATTCCACGTATTATACAGCAAAGGATTCTGGGTAGAACATGCAAAGTCCAGTCTCTCCCTTCTTTATGCGGCTGCTGGATGCAGACACCGCGTGTGCCCGCGCAGCGCCGTGCTAGACGGCTTCAAGCATAGGTTAGGGGATGCAGCGATGCAGAGT
>RXON01004805.1:0-84102 GCA_009667805.1 Leptobrachium leishanense | reverse complement strand
GATATATATATATATCGCTGGGGGTATATATATATATATCGCTTGGGGTATATATAATATCGCTGGGGAATATATATATATCGCTTTTGGTATATATATATCGCTGGGGATATATAATATATATCGCTTGGGGTATATATATATCTCGCTTGGGGTATATATATATATATCGCTTGGGGTATACTATATATATAATCGCTTGGGGTATATATATATATATCGCTTGGGGTATATATATATATATTTATCGCTGGGGTATACTATTATATATCGCTGGGATATATATAATATAATCGCTGGGGGTGTATATATATATCGCTGGGGTGTATATATATATTATAATCACTTTGGGGTAATATATATATATATCGCTTGGGGTATATATATATAATATATATATCGCTTGGGGTATATATATATATATATCGCTTGGGGTATATATATATATATATATCGCTTGGGGTATATATATATATATCGCTTGGGGTATATATATATATATCGCTTGGGGTATATATATATATATCGCTTGGGGTATATATATATATATCGCTTGGGGTATATATATATATATCGCTTGGGGTATATATATATATATATTTATCGCTTGGGGTATATATATATATATCGCTTGGGATATATATATATATCGCTGGGGGTGTATATATATATATATATCGCTGGGGGTATATATATATATATATCGCTGGGGGTATATATATATCGCTGGGGATATATATATATATCGCTTTTGGTATATATATATCGCTGGGGATATATATATATCTCGCTTGGGGTATAAATATATCTCGCTTGGGGTATAAATATATCTCGCTTGGGGTATATATATATATATCGCTTGGGGTATATATATATATATCGCTTGGGTATATATATTATATCGTTGGGGTATATATATATATATTTATCGCTTGGGGTATATATATATATATCGCTGGGATAATATATATAATCGCTGGGGGTGTATATATATAATATATCGCTGGGGGTGTATATAAATATATATATATCGCTGGGGGTATATATATATCGCTGGGGTATATATATATCGCTGGGGATATATATATATATCGCTTTTGGTATAATATATGCTGGGGATATATATAATATATATTATATATCGCTTGGGGTATATATATATCTCCTGGGGGTATATATATATATATCGCTGGGGGTGTGATATAATATATATATAATATATCGCTGGGGGTGTATATATAATATATATCGCTGGGGTATATATATATATATATATATATATATATCTATATATCTATATATACCCCCAGCGATATATATATACACCCCCAGCGATATATATATATATATATATATATATATATATATATATATACCCCAGCGAGATATATATATACCCCAAGCGATATATATATATATATATCCCCAGCGATATATATATATATATATATACCAAAAGCGATATATATATATATCCAGCGATATATATATACCCCCAGCGATATATATATATATACCCCCAGCGATATATATATATATATACCCCCAGCGATATATATATATTTATATACACCCCCAGCGATATATATATATATATATATATATACCCCCAGCGATATATATATATATATCCCAAGATATATATATATATATATATATATAATATCACTGGGGGTATATATATATATATATATATATCTATCGCTGGGGGTATATATAAACGCCAGGGATCCCCGCACTCCACGTGTAAATGCAGTTTGTTGCTCCGGTGCTGGACTCTCGCCGAACCAGCTATACACAGTGTACAAAGGAGACCGCTCCACGGAGTCTTCAATTCAAGGAACTTTAATGTGAAATTTATTCAACGTTTCAGTCTTATCAAAGACTTTCGTCAGGAATACAGAACAAACACAAACACCTAATTTATATAAACCAACATACAAATTTTCGTCCTTTACCGCGTTGCTTCTGCCCTGGGAGCCGGCGTCTGGTTACCATGGTTGCGGTCATCTGACCGCTCCCTTCCAGATTTCCGGCTTCGACGGCACTCGCGCTGCGTAGTTTACGTTTGCAGTTACAGGTGTAATCAATTTGTATGTTGGTTTATATAAATTAGGTGTTTGTGTTTGTTCTGTATTCCTGACGAAAGTCTTTGATAAGACTGAAACGTTGAATAAATTTCACATTAAAGTTCCTTGAATTGAAGACTCCGTGGAGCGGTCTCCTTTGTACACTGTGTATCGCTGGGGGTATATATATATATCGCTGGGGGTATATATATATCGCTGGGGGTATATATATATCGCTGGGGGTATATATATATATATCGCTGGGGGTATATATATATCGCTGGGGGTATATATATATATATATCGCTTGGGGTATATATATATATATATATATCGCTGGGGGTATATATATATATATCTCGCTGGGGGTATATATTTATATATATATCGCTGGGGTATATATATATCACTGGGGTATATATATATATCTGGGGTAATATATATATATATATCGCTGGGTATATATATATATTATATCGCTGGGGTATTATAATATATAATATATATATATTCGCTGGGGTATATATATATATATATATATATCGCTGGGGTATATATATATATATATATCGCTGGGGTATATATATATATATATCGCTGGGGTAATATATATATATATCGCTGGGGTATATATATATATATATCACTGGGTATATATATATATATATATATATATATATATCGCTGGGGTATATATATATATATAGCTGGGGTATATATATATATATCGCTGGGGTATATATATATATATATATATATATATATCGCTGGGGTATATATATATAATATATATCGCTGGGGGAATATATATATATATATTCGCTGGGGAATATATATATATATATATATCACTGGGGGTGTATATATATATATATATATATCGCTGGGGGTGTATATATATGTATATCGCTGGGGGTATATATATATATATATATCGCTGGGGGTGTATATGTATATATATCGCTGGGGGTGTATATATATCGCTGGGGGTATATATATATCGCTGGGGTATATATATATCGCTGGGAGTATATATATATTCGCTGGGAGTATATATATATAACGCTGGGGGTATATATATATATATATATATCGCTGGGAGTATATATATATATATCGCTGGTGGATATATATATATCGCTGGTGGATATATATATATATCGCTGGTGGATATATATATATCGCTTGGATATATATATATCGCTGGGGTATATATATATCGCTGGGTATAATATATATCGCTGGGGTATATATATATAATATCGCTGGGGTATATATATATATATATCGCTGGGGTATATATATATATATATAATCGCTGGGGTATATATATATATATATATCGCTGGGGTATATATATATATATATATATCGCTGGGGTATATATATATATATATATCGCTGGGGTATATATATATATATATATCCCTGGGGTATATATATATATATATATCCCTGGGGTATATATATATATATATATATATATATATCGCTGGGGGTATATATATATATATATATATATCGCTGGGTATATATATATATATAATATATATCGCTGGGGGTATATATATATATATATCGCTGGTGGATATATATATATCGCTGGTGGATATATATATATATCGCTGGTGGATATATATATATCGCTGGGGTATATATATATAGCTGTGGGTATATATATATAGCTGGGGAGAATATATATATATATCGCTGGGTGTATATATATATATATATATTTCACTGGGGGTATATATATATATATCGCTGGGGGTATATATAATCTATATATACCCCCAGCGATATATAATATATATACCCCCAGCGATATATATAATCGCTGGGGATATATATAATATATATATATCGCTGGGTGTATATATATATCTCTGGGGATTTATATCGCTGGGGGGCATATATATATATATCGCTGGGGGTATTCATGCCCCCAGCGATATATATATATATATATATATACCCCAGCGATATATATATATTCCCCCAGCGATATATATTTTCACCCAGCAATATATATATATATATATACCCCAGTGATATATATATATATATATATCCCCCCCAGCGATATATATATATCCCCAGCGATATATATATATACCCCCAGCGATATATATATATATATACCCCAGCGATATATATATATATACCCCAGCGATATATATATATATATATACCCCCAGCGATATATATATATATATATATACCCCCAGCGATAGATATATATATATATATATATATACCCCCCAGCGATATATATATATACCCCCAGCGATATATATATATACCCCCAGCGATATATATAGATATACCTCCAGCGATATATATATATATATATCCCCAGCGATATATATATATATACCCCCAGCGATATATATATATATATATATATATATATATACCCCAGCGATATATATATATATATATATATATATATACACCCCAGCGATATATATATATACACCCCAGCGATATATATATATATATACCCCAGCAATATATATATATACCCCAGCGATATATATAATATATATGTATATATATATATATATCGCTGGGGTATATATATATCGCTGGGGGGATATATATATATTGCTGGGGGTATATATATATCGCTGGGTGTATATATATATATATATATCGCTGGGGGTATATATATATATATATCGCTGGGGATATATATATATATATATATATATATAGGAAACCGAGATCCTCGCACACCCAGAAGAGAGGTAAATGTGCTCCGGTGCTAGATAATGGTCAAGCACAATAGACGTCTGAGGGAATCTGCACACGGAGGCTGGTACAATGAGCAAGAGGAGTTTATTCACAGAAGATCAACGTTTCAGTCCAGGGAGGACTTTCATCAGGATAAAGACAAAAGGGCACGAAGCATCATTAAATACATGCACGGTAATGACAGATACAACACAGGTGTAAGGTGGGCAGGGCACCAAACAAGGGGCCCGCCCACCGTAGGTGGGTAAATACAGGTATAATCATCACACTAGGTAGGCAAAGTAAAAGCATAAAAATACACTGAGAAAGTGAAGAAAGTAACAAAACAGAGCACTGGCAGAGGGATCACAGAAATATGTCCACATACCATGTGCTCAAGTGTGAAAATTAAAAAGGCAGGAGGACCATGGAAAGGGCAGCAAGCTAACGGGGGCTGAAATGGCAGTAGAGGCTATTATGTTCATTCAGGCCTCTAGGGGACACGGTAGAAAGAGTAAAAATCCAGAAGGATTCGCGCTTCAGTAGCTCAGACGCTCTGTCACCTCCGCGAGGGGACAGGGGGATGTGATCTATCCCCATGACCCGCAGAGAGGAGAGGGGGTGGCGATGTTCCTGGAAATGTCGAGCGACAGGTTGAGGGTTTTCTGTACCGGAGAGAGCCCCCCTGATAGCGGCTCGGTGGTTGGCGAGGCGTATCCGCAAGGAGTTCGATGTTTTGCCAATATATACAAGACCACATGGGCAGGTAAGCCGATAGACCACAAACTCCGTAGTGCAGGTGATGCGATGACGGATAGATTTTTTTTTACCACTATGGGGGTGAAAAAAGTATTGGCCCGGGGTCATCGAGTTGCAAGTAGTGCAACCAGTGCACCTAAAGCACCCAGGGTTTTGCACAACGGGTCGGTGTATCAAAGAGTGTTGATCGGTGTGAACTAAAATGTCACGGAGATTTTTATTACGCTTGTAGCACATCATGGGTGGTTTTTTAAAGGTGGCCGGGAGAGTGGATCAGTTTTGAGAATATTCCAGTTTTTTTTAATGCATTTGGACACCAAGGAGGAGCTCGTGTTGAATGTAACAGGGAAAACTAGCCTATCGGGTTTGGCAATGGATGTGTCACGTGGGTTATGAAATTTCTGTTTGGCAACAGTGAGGGCTCTCTCAAGGTTAGAGCGTGAATAGCCACGTTGTGAGAAAAGCTCAGACATTTCATCAATCTGTAGCTGGGCCGTATCTTCAGATGAGTTGTTCCGAAGGACCCGGAGGAACTGGGACACCGGAAGCGATCTAAAAAGGTGCGGGGGATGAAAACTGCTCGCATGCAGCAGTGTGTTGCGAGCAGTTTCCTTCCTAAACAGACTGTAACTGAGTTTTTCACCGACTCGTTGAAACGACAAATCAAGGAAACAGATACATTCATTGCTGGTTTCGTAGGTAAATCGGACGGTGGAGTCAATGTTATTGATCTTCTCCATAATGGAGTGAAAGACAGTAGAGGGACCATCCCAGATAAGGAAGATATCATCAATGAATCTGAAGTAGGCTTTCAAACCAGTAGAAAGAAGCGGCAAAATGTGTTCAGTTTCATAAATATGCATGAATGCATTAGCATACATCCATTGGAGCACCCATGGATGTCCCAGACACTTGTAGATAAATTGAATCTTTGAATTTGAAGTAGTTGAGAGTAAGGGATAAATGAAGCAGTGTAAGAATGAAAGGGATTGGAAACTCAGGGGGAGGGTCAGCGTTGATAAGGACCCTCTTGACAGCTTCAATACCGGCTGCATGAGGAATTATCGTGTATAGACTTTTCACATCGAGAGTCGCTAAAAGGGTGTTGGAGGATAGCGTGATGGAGTGAATCGTGGAGAGAACCTCGGAGGAGTCCCGAATACAGGTATGTAAGGCCATGACAGGGCCTTTGAGGACAGAATCAAGTAGTTTACCCAATGGTTCAAGGAGGCCGGCCTTAGCCGAAACAATGGGTCTCCCGGGGGGCGTAAGTGGGTTCTTATGGATTTTGGGAAGGGTATATAAAATCGGAATTTTAGCATTTTTAACAAGCAGGTATGAAAAAAGCGATTCAGAGATGGTGCCGTTATCGAGGGCTGTCTCAAGGGTTTCTCTAATGGTCTTAAAAATACGCATCGTCGGGTCACAGTCACATTTGACATACGTAGCAGAATCACTGAGTTGAGACATGATTTCATTGCAGTAATCTGAGTACCGGAGTATCACAATCCCCCCACCTTTATCCGCGGGGCGGATGGTGATCAAGTGGTCAGAAGCCAGATTACTAAGGGCCAAGCGTTCGGCACCCGAGATATTGGAGGGGGAGTGACTAGATTTGTTGATTTTAGAAAATATTCTTTCAGAGTCAGCATGAAGGATACGGGAAAATGTTTTTATAGAGGCCTGAGTAGCCGGTGGATCAAAGGTGCTACGTAACCTGAAGGGAGAAATGGTGTTAGGAGCAGATTCAACATCATTAACAGCATTGACCTGTGAATTAGACTGTGTTTTTTTGAAAAAATCACGCAGCCTAAGAGAGCGCGAGAAGGCGTGCTGTTCAATTTCCCAAGTAAAGGGATATAGACGGGAAGTGGGAATGAAACTTAAGCCCCGGCTTAGGATGCAATTTTCAGTCTCAGTGAGGGGGCGGTCGGACAAATTGTAGATGGGGATTACCTCCGGCGAGGAGGGCGACCCCGCGTTGGTCTTGGAGGTGCCATGTTCCCTCTGGCCCCTCCTGGTACGTCTCCACCTCGTTCGGGGGGGTTGGGGGTATTGGTAGTCACTGGTTGTCGAATGAGTCCCAGACCTGGCAATAAAAAAGAACTTCTGGGGTGAGAAATGGTTTGAGATTGTGTCGCGTCCAGGGATGTCTGCTCATTGTCGGAAGCTGACTCGCCTGAGGTAACAGCAATTGTGGGTCTCGCTGGTCTGTTGATGCGAGACCGTCTGGCAAAGTTCCGAGGTTGACCATCCCCGGTGAGCCACCGGTATACCCGATGGTCAGCATAGTCTAGATTGACACGGTCAAGTTTATCACGCTTAAAGCGGATCAGGTCTTTTTTATACTTTTCAAGATCAAGGGAGAGTTTGGAGATAAATGGGTCATTCATAGGATCAGACAACACATCTGAGAATTTGATGTCGAATTCAGCAATCACACTTGAGCACATGGTATGTGGACATATTTCTGTGATCCCTCTGCCAGTGCTCTGTTTTGTTACTTTCTTCACTTTCTCGTGTATTTTTATGCTTTTTCTTTGCCTACCTAGTGTGATGATTATACCTGTATTTGCCCACCTACGGTCGGCGGGCCCCTTGTTTGGTGCCCTGCCCACCTTACACCTGTGTTGTATCTGTCATTACCGTGTATGTATTTAATGATGCTTCGTGCCCTTTTGTCTTTATCCTGATGAAAGTCCTCCCTGGACTGAAACGTTGATCTTCTGTGAATAAACTCCTCTTGCTCATTGTACCAGCCTCCGTGTGCAGATTCCCTCGGACGTCTATATATATATATATATATATATATCGCTGGGGGTATATATATATATTATATTGCTGGGGGTATATATATATATATATATATATCGCTGGGGATATATATATATATATATCGCTGGGGGTATATATATATATATCTCGCTGGGGGTATATATATATATATCGCTGGGGGTAGATATATATATATATATATATATATATATCGCTGGGGGTATATATATATCGCTGGGGGTATATATATATCGCTGGGGGTATATATATATATATATATATCGCTGGGGTATATATATATATATATATATATCGCTGGGGGTATATATATATATATCGCTGGGGTATATATATATATATATATATCGCTGGGGGTATATATATATATATATATATCGCTGGGGGTATATATATATATATATATATATCGCTGGGGTATATATATATATATATATATATCGCTGGGGGTATAATATATATATATATATATATCGCTGGGGGTATATATATATATATATATATATATCGCTGGGGGTATATATATATATTATATATCGCTGGGGGTATATATATATATATATATATATATCGCGGGGGTATATATATATATATATATATTATATAATCGCTGGGGTATATAATATATATATAATATATATAATCGCTGGGGATATATATATATATATATATATCGCTGGGGGTATATATATATATCGCTGGGGGTATATATATATATATATCGCTGGGGATATATATATATATCGCTGGGGTATATATATATATATATATATATCACTGGTATTATATATATATATATATATATATCACTGGGGTATATATATATATATATATATATATATATATATCGCTGGGGGTATATATATATATATATATTATATATAATATATTATATATATATATATATCGCTGGGGTATATAATATATTATATCGCTGGGGGTATATATATATATATATCGCTGGGGTATATATATATATATATATCGCTGGTGGCATATATATACCCCAGCGATATATATATATATATATGCCCCCAGCGATATAAATATATATATATATATATGCCCCCAGCAATATATAAAAGTCCAATGTTCAGCCCACTCACGCCAAATATCAAGTATTGTGAACCTGAGTGCAATATCCCAGAGATATGTATATAGCGGAACAAATAGGATAGCACATCAGGATTTGCGTAAATAAAAACAAAAAATTTATTAAAGATACATATTAAAACATACGGTTCCTGTCCGCTTGACCGACGTTTCGGCCCCCCAAAGAGCCTTTATCAAGGTATGCAGGTATATTTCACAAGACATATTTATATACATTTAAAGATTCAAAAGGATGTCTTAAATGGCGCTCTGAATAAAAATAGGATCGCTACTAATTCTTTCGGCATATGGTGTTCCCTTCACCACAAGAAATAGTTCAGAAAACAGATAAAAAAGAAGAAAGAACAGCGCTCCTCTTAAAACATTAAAATCGAAACATATAAAAAAAAAAAAAAAAACCTTTAAAATGGGTGCCACTTATATACCTTTTTCAGGATAATAGGTAGATGTTATGTATTATAACAATAATTCACCGATTTCAACACCGCAGGTAGACGTAAAGGAACTCCCGTGTGTGTACCTCAAAAGGAAAAAATACAGTACATAGTATAATATAGTTAATAAATGTCTGCAAACATTTTAAACAGGTGAATATACACTCACGCTTTACGAGAGCTGCAAGCTCTCATATGATCGCCTATCAGGTTTATTCAAAGGGCTGGCCTGACTGCCCATAGATTCCTGGTTTCTTTTTGATGGTCTTTCAGACAAAATCAAAGTATGAAGCTTCACACAGACCTTAAAAGATTTTAAAAGGAATTTATTTTCCCAGCATGGAAAAAACGAATAGCTATACGCGTTTCGCGCAAAGCGCTTCCTCAGTAGCATAAAATTAAAGTATATATCTTTTCACCTGTTTAAAATGTTTGCAGACATTTGTTAACTATATTATACTATGTACTGTATTTTTTCCTTTTGAGGTACAACTGCCATGTGTTTCCTCTTTACTTATCGTTATATGCTCCATCGCTCAAACAGATGTGTATATGTAGTATTGGTGACGAGAGAGTACACAGAGCATACGTAACCATTAGGGCATAGACACCCCTACCGGGCATAAGAGGCTGGAGCCTAGAGAGCATAATGGCCAAGCTTAGAGTACATCCCTTGGCCTATTGAGATATCTTGATGACAAAAACGAAGTATATGAAATATACTCGTTGAGACCCTTAGGTGAAATGGTATCTAGTGTCTTAATCCAAAAGGTCTCTCTCTATAATAATAAACGTGAGCGGTCTTCACCAGGGCTCGAGTCGCGCAGGAACGGCGTTCCCGCACTTCTCCCACAGCGGGAACGCTGCAGGAACGCAGCGTTCCCACTGTGGCCCGAGCCCAAACGCCACCGCCACACATTGCCGGCGGCCGCGTGCTTCCTGTTACAACGGCCGGTGACAGGAGGTGGAGCCGCTCGCCTGGCTGTTTCATAGATCCCAGGCGAGTGGCTGCACTTCCTGTCAGCGGCCGCTGAAGCAGGAAGCACGCGGCCGCCGGCAATGTGCGGCAGGAGCAGGAACAGCAGAGGAGCAGCAAAGGTGAGCTGGGGGCAGTATCCATGAGACCTGGGCGGGCATATCCATGAGACCTGGGGCATATCCATGAGACCTGGGGGGGCAATATCCATGAGACCTGGGGCAATATCCATGAGACCTGGGGCATATCCATGAGACCTGGGGCATATCCATGAGACCTGGGGGGGCAATATCCATGAGACCTGGGGCATATCCATGAGACCTGGGGGGGGCATATCCATGAGACCTGGGGGGCATATCCATGAGACCTGGGGCATATCCATGAGACCTGGGGGGGGCATATCCATGAGACCTGGGGCATATCCATGAGACCTGGGGGGGCAATATCCATGAGACCTGGGGGGGCAATATCCATGAGACCTGGGGCATATCCATGAGACCTGGGGGGGCAATATCCATGAGACCTGGGGGGCATATCCATGAGACCTGGGGCATATCCATGAGACCTGGGGGCATTATCCATGAGAGCTGGGGGGCATTATCCATGAGAGCTGGGGCAATATATACCCATATGAGCTGGGGCAATTATATCCATGTGAACTGGGGAAAATATATCCATATAACCAGTGCTGTGTATATTATTCTTGGGGTTCAGTGCTGTGTATGTTATTCTGGGGGCTCAGTGCTGTGTATGTTATTCTGGGGGCTCAGTGCTGGGTATGTTATTCTGGGGGTTCAGCACTGTGTATATTATTCTGGGGGCTCAGCGCTGTGTATATTATTCTGGGGGCTCAGTGCTGTGTATATTATTCTGGGGCACAGTGTTGTGTATATTATTCTGGGGGTCTGTGCCTGGATATATATATATATATATATATATATATATATATATATATAATGCGTTAGTCCAGTTGCCACAATCACAAGTATACCTGTACGTAGTGATACCTTTCACTGATCAGTATAGTTTCCAGTTTACACTCTTGAAAGCTTGTCTTTTAAATGTAAAGTTAACCCAATAAAAATGGTATCACCGGCACGCACTGCTATACTCGTGATATATATATATATTTTCTTCAGGTAATGGGGGTTGTGGAATTCGTGGGTGAGTTCCCTCACTTTTTTTCCCAGGACTTGACCCCTGCTGGGGACCCTTATTCTTACTCTTATGCTGCCCTAGCACAAAGACTATTCCTGTCCTGACCTGACTTGTACTAGCTCTAAGTCCGACAGAATAAGCAAAATGATCATAGGGGTGCCTTCATGGTGGTATAAGGGGGGGCAGTAATGTGTGTGAAGGTGTTTTTCACTTTATCCAGTTTCCTGGCTTATGTGTCAGATGATCCTACTTCTCAACGCTCTATGGATGAGACTCATAAGTGGGTTTATATATACAAGCTCATGGTGACACGACTAAGTGTCCCTTATTGACTCACAGCTCCAAGTACCCCTTGCTCTCCAGTGACAACCGGTCATTCTGCTTTACGCATCGCGGCTGGCTGGGTACGGATAGCACTTGGACTTATAAAGTTATCCGTCAGCGTGAAGCATCTGGTATAACTCAATCATACATCTAATATACCACACAGAAGGCACCTCTCCTGATAGAAAAATAGATGACAGAGAGGTAGGAGACAACAGAGAGCAATATCTACAGTTCGTTGGATCACAATACACAGGTAAGAGGAGAAATAAAATAGACTCAAATCACCTGAGTATGTGATCCCACTTCTAACACCAGCTGATAGGTTTCTCCTTATTGGGGGTCTCCTTGTCCCCCTATCTCGATCACAGGTGTCCGATCTCTGTTCTGGTCCCTCATACACGGAGGCCATAAATGAGCGTGCTCATGGAAAATGAAAATGACACACACGCTTCTATGTCTTTCAAATTCAAATTGTATTCAGAAATAGAGCATTATTTATATTCTTCACAAGCAGCATGGAGGATGTCTTAGCCAATCAGGTATTGCCATGTAAACAAAGGAAACCTGTGTGGAAGGGTGTAACTCATTTCATATAAGATAACATCAATAGATACAGTAACTTCTTCACATATTCATTGATACCCATAGAAATCATGGAATGTTATTTGGTACAGGTTTATAGAATTTGCCTAGGGACATGATCGGGTGAGACAGAGACAGGAGTTAGCAGGCACGACAAGGAATGTGGTTTGGGACAGATCGCCTAAGGAAAAGTGAGGAGGGAGAGAGAGCAGTGAATTGCATATTTGAATTACTTATAATTTTGGATATAAAATCCTTTACAATGTGTAATATAAATAGCATGCCAATCAATCAAATGAAGCCTTTGGTGGGATAATATGAATATATGCCTGACACAAGCGTGCAATAGTTATTAATTGTATCTACGGATAACCGAGTGATGCTTTTCGGCTTATAAACTGCTAGTCACGAGTAATTCCAAAGGACGCCCGAGTTATTTTAAATCTCGCCCTCTGAATTGTGTGCGTTGTGTTTCCGTTAATTCTTTCAAAGGGTTCGCTCTATGAGGGTGGAGACTACTTATTTAGAAGGTATTAACCTATTATATTCTCCTTGTTTATCCTCTAGACAGACAGAAAGGGTTACAACACGGGGAGTAGTCAGCCGAGCTAGAATCAGGAATACAGAGTTCAGAATGGTCAAATGGAATAGCCGGGTCGATATCAGAGCAGTAGCGTAGTACAAGAAAATGGTCTAGGGCAACAGAAGGCAGAATAGTCAGAAACAAGCAGAGGTCAATAACGGGTTAATTCAATATAGCAGTCAGGTACAAGGAGCTCAGGTATGGATAACCACGATCTGGCAACTGCTGAGAATACACTGAGGGTTTTTAAAGACCTTCACCAGGCCACGCCCCCCACTCAAGCCGCGCCTCATGCAACCACCTCCCTGCCTGTCTCCATTTAAACCGGGCTTTGGTCAGCGAGCAGCATCAGACATGCTGCCCTCAAGCACACAGGTAGGGCTGGAAGCTCCCAACGTTACAGTACCCCCCTCTCCACGGGAGGCCACCGGACGACTAACAGGACGAGCGGCAGGACGACCACCAGGGCGATCGGGGTGTGAGGCATGGAACATGACCAACCTAGAGGCAGACATGTCGGAAGCTGGAATCCAGGACCGGTCCTCTGGACCATAACCCACCCAATCGACCAAGTACTGCAGATTGCCCCTGCACAGCCTAGAATCCAAAATCCTCCTAACCTCATACTCAGATTCACCATCAACCTGAATAGGTGGAGGAGGAGGAACGACCCGCGTGTACCTGTTACACAACAAAGGCTTCAGTAGGGAGGTGTGGAAGACGTTGTGCATGCGAAGATGTTTAGGAAGGGCCACAGGATTAATGCGGCGAATGATCTTATATTGACCTATAAACCGAGGTGCCATTTTCATAGAAGGCACCCGCAACTTAACGTTCCTAGTGGACAACCAAACTCTATCCCCCACGTTATAGGAGGGAGCTTTTAACCTATGCCTGTCAGCCTTGCGTTTCTGGACAGCAACATTGCGCTCCATATTTTCTCGAATCGGTCTCCAAATCTCTTGTAATTGTGTGAGATGTTCATCGAGAGCCGGGATGGCCTGTTCAGCAAACTGAAGCGGTAGAGCCGGAGGGAAAAAAACATAGATGGCAGAAAAAGGAGAGTTGCCAGTGGTCTCGTTAACGGCGTTATTACGTGCATACTCAGCCCAGAGCAACAACTCCGACCAATTGTCTTGTTGTTGTGTGGTAAAGCAACGTATGTACTGCTCGAGACCCTGATTTGCCCTCTCTGCTGCCCCATTAGTTTGTGGATGATATGCTGAAGAGAAGGCCAATCGCTCCTCCATCTCTGCACAGAAAACCCTCCAGAAACGAGAGACGAACTGGGCTCCTCTGTCAGAGACTATTTCAGACGGAACCCCATGTATTCGTACAATCTCTCTAGCAAATACAACTGCCAGTTCTTTGGCTGTAGGAAGCTTAGGTAGAGGGACAAAATGAGCCATTTTGGAGAAGCGGTCTACAACTGTCAGAACCACAGTATGACCCTTGGACTTCGGCAAGTCCACAATAAAATCCATAGATAGATGAGACCAAGGCCTCTTAGGCATGGGTAAAGGCTGCAATAGACCGACAGGCAAGGATTTACTGGTTTTGCTTCTGGCACAGACTTGACAAGCCAAAACAAACAGACGTACGTCCTGTCGCATGGTGGGCCACCAGAACTGTCTGGAGATACTGGTAAGAGTTTTAGTAATACCAGGATGACCTGCTGGTTTAGAATCATGAAACATTATTGAGTAATTCTTGTCTTTCCTTTTCAGGTACAAACAACATATCTGGAGGCTTGTTAGGTGGAGCACCTACTTGAACTGCCTGGAGGCGTTCCAGGAAAGGCGAGGAGACAGACAAGACTGTGGAAGCCACAATACGTTCAGGAGGAACTATAGGATTGTGGTCTTGTGTATTAGATTCATACGGGTCATATTGACAAGATAAGGCATCAGCCTTTACATTGCGGTCACCTGGTCTGTAAGTCAATACAAAATTAAACCGAGACAGTAGCAATGACCACCTGGCCTGTCTCTCGTTCAAACGTTTAGCATCCCCGATGTACGTAAGGTTCTTATGCTCAGTAATTATCAATAAAGGGTCAAGAGTACCTTCCAACAAATGTCTCCACTCTGATAGGGCAGACACAATAGCAAGCGATTCTCTGTTACCGATATCATAATTAAGTTCTGCTGGTGATAATTTTCTTGAAAAGAACCCACAAGGATGTAGAGGTTTTCCTGGAGACGCTCTTTGAGACAGGACAGCCCCAATGCCTATCTCGGAAGCATCAACCTCAAGAACAAACGGAATCCTGGGATCAGGATGCCGTAACACGGGAGCGGAAGTGAAAGCTTGTTTGAGGGCTTCGAATGCTTGTTTGGATTGAGAAGACCAGATCTGGTTCTTCAGACCTTTACGTGTCATAATTATGATAGGGGAGGCTACAGCGGAATAATTCTTGATAAATCTCCAGTAATAGTTGGAAAACCCCAGAAACCTCTGTATGGCCTTGAGACCTTGAGGGAGAGGCCATTCTGAGATGGCCGTGAGTTTAGAAGGATCCATCTCAAAACCCTCTGGAGTGATAATATACCCAAGAAATTTCACAGTAGTAATGTCGAATAAACACTTCTCTAGTTTGCAATAAAGACCATTGTCCAGTAATTTTGCTAATACCTGTCTGACATGTGCATGGTGGGTTTTCAGATCGGGAGAGTAAATCAATATATCGTCTAGGTATACTATAACAAAGGTTTGTAAGAAATCTCTGAGCACATCATTAATAAAATCCTGGAATACCGCTGGAGCATTACAAAGACCGAAAGGCATGACCAAGTATTCATAATGCCCACTCCTGGTGTTAAATGCTGTTCTCCACTCATGCCCCTCTTTTATACGTATCAGGTTGTCAGCTCCTCTTAAATCAAGTTTTGTGTATACTGCTGACCCCCTTAACCTGTCGAACAGTTCTGATATGAGAGGAATAGGATACACGTTCTTAATGGTGATCTTGTTAAGCCCCCTATAATCGATACACGGGCGTAAATCTCCCTCTTTTTTAGACACAAAAAAGAACCCAGCCCCTGCTGGAGAAGAGGAACGTCGGATAAAACCTTTCTCCAAATTCTCCTCTATGTACTCCTCCATAATTTGGTTCTCCTTTATGGAAAGAGGATATACTTTGCCTCGAGGAGGCATGGTACCAGGATGAATATCTATGGCACAATCATATGGTCTATGTGGAGGCAGTTTCTCTGCCTTTCTTTTATCAAATACAGCCCTGAGGTCGGCATATTGGTCAGGAACCTCTGTAGACAATGGAGGAGCTGTGGGTGTGTTCAGGGCACCGACATGCTGAATGGGTATTAAACAAGTCCCAAAACAAGCAGGACTCCAAGACAGTATCTCTCCCTTAGCCCAATAATAACAGGATTATGTTTTACCAACCAAGGGAAACCAAGTACAACAGGATTGGAAGGTGAATGGATAACTTGAAATATGATTTCTTCTTTATGCAAGAGACCAGTGGTAAGAACCACTGTAACCGTATCGTGAGTAATCCTAGGGCAGGATAACGGTCTGCCGTCTATGGCTTCGACGGCTAAGGGTGTCTCTCGTACAACCAGAGGTAGAGAAATGGTAGTTAACATCGATAAAGTTGCCAGCAGCCCCAGAATCCAAAAAAGCGGTAGTCTGTGTGGTCTTGGTCTCCCAAGCCAAGGATACTGGTAACATAAGTTTAGTGTCTTTGACAGGAGACATGTACGTCACACCCAAGGCCTGTCTCCTCAGCTGCCTTAGGTGCGGTAGTTTTCCAGCTTATCATGCATTTTAGGACGAGTAGGACATTGAAATCGTACATGTCCCCCCAAACCACAATACAGGCACAATCCCTCACGAAAACGCCTTGTTCTCTCTTCCTCTGTAAGCCTAGTACGGCCTAGTTGCATAGGCTCAGAGGGAGGAGATAGGCTCTTGGTGGTGCCTGAAAGACAGGGGCCAACCTAGGTAACGGTCTCTTGGGTTTCTCTCTTGGAGTCCTTCTGTCCCTTATCTGATTATCCAGATCTATACAATAATCAATGAGTTCACACAATACCTCAGGTAGTTTACGTGGAGCCAATTCATGCATCAATGACTCTGATAACCCCTCCATAAAAGCCAGAACCAGTGTCTCATTTGTCCAGTTCACATCAGAGATCAAGGTTTTAAATTCTATGGCATAATCAGAAACAGTCCTGTTCCCTTGACGTATGCGGAACAAGGATTTGCCAGCTACCGTGGCCTTTCTGGTAGGATTAAATGTACGTTGTAACTCGGCTATGAATTCTTTATAATCCCGTATGATAGGCTTCTCTGCCTCCCATAACGGAGTCGCCCATGTCAATGCTCTGCCAGACAGATGATTAATAATGAACCCACTTTGGCAATGTCAGAGAAAAACATCTGTGGATTTAATTTAAAATGAATATCCACATGGACCAAACATCCCCGGCACTCTGAGGGAGTACCGTCAAACCTCATAGGAGCTGTCATGTGTACCTGGGATGTCTGAACGACAGGGGACACAGGTATATCAAGCGGGGGTGCAACCCCAGCTGGTTCCAGGTGAGCCGTACAAGTCAGGATAGTTTGTAAGGGAATAGCAAACTGATCCATCCTATGATCCTGCTAATCCTGTCTGGATACAAAGTTAGCCAAGTGCTGTGTTAAGTCTGCGGGATCCATAGTGGCCAGATTGTAATGTCACGGTTCCCAGATCCCACCACGCAGTACTTAACGCCCCAAACTCCACAGAGCCCAGAAGCTACCAACAGAGTAGCCGTGAAAGATCTCTAACTGTCTGGTCCTTAGAATTGGCCAGGTAAACTAGCTAGACAGAAAGGGTTCACAACACGGGGAGTAGTCAGCCAAGCCAGAATCAGGAATACAGAGTTCAGAATGGTCAAATGGAATAGCCGGGTCGATATCAGAGCAGTAGCGTAGTACAAGAAAATGGTCTAGGGCAACAGAAGGCAGAATAGTCAGAAACAAGCAGAGGTCAATAACGGGTTAATTCAATATAGCAGTCAGGTACAAGGAGCTCAGGTATGGATAACCACGATCTGGCAACTGCTGAGAATACACTGAGGGTTTTTAAAGACCTTCAGGAGGCCACGCCCCCCACTCAAGCCGCGCCTCATGCAACCACCTCCCTGCCTGTCTCCATTTAAACCGGGCATTGGTCAGCGAGCAGCATCAGACATGCTGCCCTCAAGCACACAGGTAGGGCTGGAAGCTCCCAACGTTACAATTAGTAGTTTCATGAAAATCCTATTGAAATGAATAGGGAAACAGGTTGTGCAGATTTTCTAAGAAGCAGTTGCATTAGCAAATTTCATTCCAACTCTAACTTGTGCGTTACAATGAAATTAACACAGGGCAATTCAAGTCTTTTGAAGAAAAACAGTTTTCTGCTAAGGAAATCAAAGATTAGCATTTTCTTGAAAATCCCATTGAAATGAATAGGGAGACACGTTGTGCAGATTTTCTAAGAAGCAGTTGCATTAGCAAGTTTCATTGCAACTCCTAACTTGTGCGTTACAATGAAATTAACACAGGGCAATTCAAGTCCTTTCAAGAAAAACAGTTTTCAACTCAGGAAATCAAAGATTAGTAGTTTCATGAAAATCCCATTGAAATGAATAGGGAAACACGTTGTGCAGATTTTCTAAGAAGCAGTTGCATTAGCAAATTTCATTGCAACTCCTAACTTGTGCGTTACAATGCAATGAACTAAGGACAATTCAAGTCTTTTCAAGAAAAACAGTTTTCTGCTCAGGAAATCAAAGATTAGCAGTTTCATGAAAATCCCATTGAAATGAATAGGGAAACACGTTGTGCAGATTTTCTAAGAGACCGTTGCCTTTGCAAATTTCATTCTAACTCTAACTTGTGCGTTACAATGAAATAAACTCAGAAGCGGTTGCCTTAGCAAATTTCATTGACCTTCACCAGGCCACGCCCCCCACTCAAGCTGCGCCTCTTGCAACCACCTCCCTGCCTGTCTCCATTTAAACCAGGCATTGGTCAGCGAGCAGCATCAGACATGCTGCCCTCAAGCACACAGGTAGGGCTGGAAGCTCCCAACGTTACAATTAGTAGTTTCATGAAAATCCTATTGAAATGAATAGGGAAACACGTTGTGCAGATTTTCTAAGAGGCAGTTGCTTTAGCAAATTTCATTGCAACTCTAACTTGTGCGTTACAATGAAATGAACTAAAGTCAATTCAAGTCCTTTCAAGAAAAACAGTTTTCTGCTCAGGAAATCAAAGATTAGCATTTTCTTGAAAATCCCATTGAAATGAATAGGGAAACACGTTGTGCAGATTTTCTAAGAAGCAGTTGCCTTAGCAAATTTCATTCCAACTGTAACTTGTACATTACAATGAAATGAAAACAGGACAATTCAAGTCTTTTCAAGAAAAACAGATTTCTGCTCAGGAAATCTAAAATTAGCATTTTTTTGAAAATCCCATTGAAATGAATAGGGAACCACGTTGTGCAGATTTTCTAAGAAGCAGTTGCCTTAGCAAATTTCATTGCAACTCTAACTTGTACGTTACAATGAAATGAACTAAGGACAATTCAAATCTTTTCAAGAAAAACAGTTTTCTGCTCAGGAAATCAAAGATTAGCATTTTCTTGAAAATCCTATTAAAATGAATAGGGAAACTCGTTGTGCAGATTTTCTAAGGAGCAGTTGCATTAGCAAATTTCATTGCAACTCCTAACTTGTGCGTTACAATGAAATGAACTAAAGTCAATTCAAGTGCTTTCAAGAAAAACAGTTTTCTGCTCAGGAAATCAAAGATTATCAGTTTCATGAAAATCCCATTGAAATGAATAGGGAAACACGTTGTGTAGATTTTCTAAGAGGCCGTTGCCTTTGCAAATTTCATTCCAACTCTAACTTTTGCGTTACAATGAAATGAACTCAGGACAATTCAAGTCCTTTCAAGAAAAACTGTTTTCTGCTCAGGAAATCAAAGATTAGCAGTTTCATGAAAATCCCAATGAAATGAATAGGGAAACACGTTGTGCAGATTTTCTAAGAGGCAGTTGCCTTAGCAAATTTCATTCCAACTCTAACTTGTGCCTTACAATGAAATAAACTCAGAGGCGGTTGCCTTAGCAAATTTCATTGACCTTCACCAGGCCACGCCCCCCACTCAAGCCGCGCCTCATGCAACCACCTCCCTGCCTGTCTCCATTTAAACCGGGCATTGGTCAGCGAGCAGCATCAGACATGCTGCCCTCAAGCACACAGGTAGGGCTGGAAGCTCCCAACGTTACAATTAGTAGTTTCATGAAAATCCTATTGAAATGAATAGGGAAACAGGTTGTGCAGATCTTCTAAGAGGCAGTTGCCTTAGCAAATTTCATTGCAACTCTAACTTGTGCGTTACAATGAAATGAACTAAAGTCAATTCAAGTCCTTTCAAGAAAAACTGTTTTCTGCTCAGGAAATCAAAGATTAGCAGTTTCTTGAAAATCCCATTGAAATGAATAGGGAAACACGTTGTGCAGATTTTCTAAGAAGCAGTTGCATTAGCAAATTTCATTGCAACTCCTAACTTGTGCGTTACAATGCAATGAACTAAGGACAATTCTAGACTTTTGAAGAAAAACAGTTTTCTGCTCAGGAAATCAAAGATTAGCAGTTTCATGAAAATCCCATTGAAATGAATATGGAAACACGTTGTGCAGATTTTCTTTTTTTTATTGTAATAAGATTTTTATTAATTTTTGGAAACATACATCACTTGACATTAAGTGCATTGCCACATATTCAAACAGTTGTGAGTTATTTGGGACGTAGGTATCAGATAATTAAGTGCGTATTTTCGATACGGCGTCTCATTGAACATCATACATGAATACATATAATACAAATTTAAGCAAAAAAAGCGGGTAGGGATACATCCTGTGACAAGGGAATAAAAGAGAAAGGTGGAGGCTAGGTGGTTTGGCCAATCATTTGTTATTCAATTGCAGTCAAGAGGGATCTACTGAGTTGCGAGGTGGGGAGCAGGCTGGTGTAGACCAATAAAACCAACGCTGCAGGTGTTTGGCAGAGGTGCCGGAGGATTGGTGCAACAGATCCTCTACATCCCTTATACGTTGGACTTCGTCTAGCCATTCTCGGAAAGTGGGGGCTATCGGAGATTTCCAGTGCCTAAGTACTACCGCTTTGGCGGCGTTCAGTAGACGAATATCAAGAGAGTTTCTGTAGGTGTCCACAGGTAGCGGTGTGTGGTGGAGCAGCATGGCCGCTGGTGTATAGGAAGGTGGAGTGTCAGAGATGTTGCTAATGGCATTGTGAACCAGTGTCCAGAAGTGTTGCAACACTGGGCAGGACCACCATACATGCAAGAGGTCAGCGCGCTGTGATCCGCACCTCCAGCAGGAGGCATCTGCCGTGACAGAATATGTAGCAATAGTGGTGGGCGCCCTATACCATCGCGACAGCAGCTTGTAAGCTGTTTCTTGCGTACGAGTAGCAATGGAACACCGGGTATTGAGCGCAAACATTTGACTCCACTCTTCCTCTGTGAATGTTTGGTGGAGTTCCATCTGCCATTTCGCAACATATGGGGGTGTGGAGGGGGAGAGGTTTTGCAGGACACCGTACAGAGTCGATATGCCATGTTGGGCATATCTTACGGGTGATCACCCGTAAGTGATCTTACGGGTGATCACTTGTTCAAATGCGGTCAGTGGGCGAGTGTATTTTTCTAATGGAGCCAGGGAGCGGAGATAGGTTATGAGGCAGTGCATATGGAATATCGTAAGAAAGGAGTCGGGTGGGTCAACGGTACGTCCTTTGGGGCTTTAGGTCGGTCCCCATCTATGTAAAGGCCAGGTAGTGGGTTTCGTGGCAGAGCCGCGTCAGTGAGAGGTAGCAGTCGTGGCGAGAAGGCCGGTAAGTGATTGAGAGGGAGAAGCGGAGAGGGCCAGGGGGCTAGCTGCGTGGACCTCTGTAGCCAACGCCAGATGGCCAGTGTGACCGAGACTGTCGGGTGTGTGGGGATGTCAGTAAGGGCAGTGGTGCCTAAAAGCCAAGGGAGGGAGGTTAGCGAGTGGCCGGCCAGTTCACGCTCCAACGCCACCCATTGTTTACCAGTGGTACCCAAGCTCCACTCCACCAATCGCAGAAGATGAACAGCCTGGTAATAGCGCTGCAGATGTGGCAGGGCTAGGCCTCCACGAGAGCGAGGGGCTGTCAGCAGCGTCACGCTCAGTCTCGGTTTACTCCCGGCCCATACATATCTAATGAAGAGAGACTGCAAGGAGTGGAAGAAGGCAGATGTGACATGTATCGGCAGGGTCTGCAATAAATAAAGGACTCTTGGAAGAACGTTCATTTTAAGGACATTTATGCGTCCAAACCACGTGATGTGTGGGATGGCCCATCGAGTAAGGTCTTTTTCCAAGACCCGAAGCAGGGGGACAACATTTGTGGCATAAAGATTTGATACCGCTGGGGTGAGGTGGACTCCGAGGTATTTAAGAGAGGTAGTACACCATCGAAAGGGGAATGTGGATTGAATGTGTGTGCTAAGGGGAGCAGGTATTGAAATGTTCAGGATTTCCGATTTTGACATATTAATTTTGTAATTAATGAGCGAGCCATATTCGCGTAATAGTTCAATGAGGGAAGGCAAGGAAATCTGGTGCTGCTGTACAAAAAATAGCAGATCATCTGCATACGCCGCCACCTTATGTGTGTGGTGTCCAACACAGATACTAAAACGGACAATGCTAGTCCTTCCTCGGATGCCAGCCTCTGATCTAATTAGGTGGAGAACGTCAAAGATATATGCGCATAAGAAATGACACAGACAATATAAAACGGTCTATGTAACTTCGAAGGAAGTGACTTCTCTCTGAGTCTCTTTAATCCGTGCGATACATTTATAGTACGTTTATACGTAAGAAGATGGGAGGCAACTTAACATTTTGATTGACTTCAGCATAAAATTACGTACATACGGTTTTTAATTATTAATTAATAACAAAATCAAATATTCAGCTATTTCAAAGGTCAAAGTAACATTTCATAATCAGCGATGTTCTTCTAGATGTTCTTTGTTCTTCATCCTGGATGACCATGTGATGTCTGAAAATAATCTTAACAGGATGCGACATTTGAGCGTCTTCCTATTTGTGGTTAGTCTTTGCAGAGACACCTGCTTGAGTTCCTTTTTCCTGAGAGATGGCGAGATTACGCAAGCATTCTGCCTTTTTATCTCTGCAAAAGACACTTTATTAGTCTTCGTCTTAAAGCCATAGCAAATTATTGACAAATGAGCATTTTTCCAAGGCCCGAATCTATATATAAAAGCAGATATATATACTCGTCCACAACAGTCCCCCCTAAAAATGCACATTTCTCAAGTGTCCCCTTGGAGACGAGCCGCGCCTTCATCCGTTCCCCTAAAAGTCTTGCCAGCCACCCTAAATCTTCACCAAGTTTGAGACGAAGGATCCTATTGACCCAACCCCTGTGTAGCTTGGACTACGGCATGACTAGACTGGTGGGTCAAGAATCGGGCCTTCAACTCGTCTCGCAAAGGGTCACCAACCTTTCGGTTAACATTTAAGTCACAGATGGGTTTCTCGAGGGAGGGGACGCATGGATTCCTAATGCTGAGGTTGGGTTGTCACTGGTGGGCGGATCCTGTCATACATCTCATTCACAGGAACTTCCAGAAATTCTAGACTAGCATAGGAAGGGCCATTATTCTCCCCAGTGTCCCCACACACTTGACTAAGCAGAACAGGTGTAGTGGATTCCACAGTTCTTTCTACAACCTTTTTAATGCAGGGTAAAACACAACATCCAATCACCGCCAACAGAACCATCGCTACCAGGATAACTATCCCTATTTGTGTGAGGATCTTCTGTCAGCCACTCATCCAACTAAAATACTGATCCCATGGATCAGTAATGCCAGAGTTTTTCTTCAGTTCTTCAGACAGGCTTTCCAATTTTTTAATGGCTTTAGTGACCTTACCAGTGGGGCCTGTGTTATCCGGGATAAAGGTGCAACAGGAGCCACCAGTACCTTTCAGCATTTTACAGACCCCACCCCTCTCTGCCAGTAGCATATCGAGGGCCATTCGGTTCTGGAAGGTCATTGCAGAGGACGGGCCTAGCTGGTCGGCCAAACCCTGGAGGGCATCTCGGGTATAGTTAACAAACCTCTGCTGGTTGTAATAGATATAGTTAATCCAATCAACATTCTTGTTGATGGTTACCATGGGGATTAAAGATTCAAATCCCGCCTTTACCTGGTCTCGAGCTTTGAACTCATTAGGCACCCCCCTTGGGACTCCTATGACATCAAGGTAGACGTGGGGATCGAAACTGCCAGGTACAGAATTCGCCTCTCTCCTTTGTCTAGTGAGTCCGGGGGTGTGGGCTGTTTGCAAATCATCATCAAAGGGCAGGATGTGGAGGGGCATGATGGCTTTAGCCAGAGCACACTCACCATCCCACGCACCTACCAAGCGGGAGCGGACACGCATGTCACCGCAGATCCAATAGACATCTCCCAGGGAGATCACCTGGTTTTGCACCTTCTCCTTCTCCACAGCGCTGTACTGCGCACAATAACCTTCTGTAAAGTTTCCGACTACCCGGCCACCGGTTCTCCAAGAGGAGTGACAGGTGTAGTTCCCGGGGTAGATAGTGATACTCTCTGAGAGTCTGTGGTTTCGTTTCTGGAGGGGGTATTTGGACCTCCATTCTGTGCAGGCATCGTGACTTAGAGTGGTGTTGGTAAACAAGCTGAGAAAACATTCCTCGACATCCTCGGGGATATTGAGGGGTACCGTACCTAGATGAGGCCTAGCAGTACCACACACATAGCAATTGGTTCTGTTGTGGGACTGAGCGGTATATTTCATCCATTCTAACCAAACATTCATATCTGAGTATCCTGTTTCAATAGCCATAGTATCCTCAAACGTGGGATCAGCGATGGCCACTATACCATTAGAAGAGATTAACATGTGGTGATTAAGGGGTTTGGGCTGTGGGTGCGGAGGGACCCAGTCAGGGGCAAGGTACATATCTCGTAGGCGGAATTTTCCCAGGGTCTGCGGATTCTCTGAACCCCCCTTAACCCACAAACCCAGAACATAGATACCTGAATCCCCGGGTCCTGGATTTTCTAGGGTTAGAATTAGTTTCAGTGCTGTTGCCCCTGTTCTAAACCGCACTTCCCCATCATCATCCGACTTCTGTAATTCATACTTGGGGCAGGTGTTTGGGGCCATCGTCAGAGTCATACGAGCGAGAAGAGATTTATCATTTTCATCTTTCTTATCTAAGGCTATCTGCGGTTTGTGTCCCCAGGGAACTCCCGTATTCCATCCCACCGATGCCCAGCTACCGCACTCCTGTCCCCAATAGCTATTGGTAACGCACATATATATGTCATAATCATGTGGAATCCCATTTCTCCAGATACATTGCAAGCGGGGGCCTGGGCATGGGTGTATATCACAATAGTTAAAGGTATATGTAGCTACGCGAGTGTTAGAAGAATTATACCAGAAAGTGGTTAGTTTGTTTTCTGCGGCAGTAGTATTCATTGTGTGGCCCATGACATGGGCATTGTCCGTCAGTTGTGCTAGGGCAGCTTCCACCTGGGCTTTCATAGCGCTTGCACCATATCATCAGCCACCTGTCCCAGTATAACAGCTACCTTGAGCCCCTGGATTCCCACCCCATTGTGCCCCTGGATTCCACCCCCCAAATGAGAAGGATATACACAATCATGGTTGTTTTGTTGTCTGGTCCGCTTCTGGTGTACAGGTCTTTTTGCAGTGGGAGGCGTGGATCCAGGTGGCTTTTCCTTCCAATTTTACTGAAGTTGCAGTTGTGAGGAGGACCTGGAAGGGACCGTCGTATCTGGGCTCAAGTGGAATCTTTCGAAGAAACTTCTTCACCAGTAACCAATCTCCTGGGACTAGTTGATGGGTGCCGTCAATACTTTCAGGGTCCGGAATGCAAGAGAACACCTGACCATAGATATCAGTTAATGATTTTGAAACACTTGTGACATTCGTTACTAGACTGTCAGATTGTAACTGTAGTTGTTGAGGGAAACAGTATTCCGAAAGGTGACAGATTGTGTAGCCCGCTGAGGGCCTTCATCATTGTATTTGAGAGATGTGAGGGCCCATGTGCCCATTGTACTACAGCTGGATATAGAGTGCCTTAGGTAAGCACGCTTTATTTCTTAGTTCTGAGACAGAAGACTGGGTTACTAGTAATGTGAACTAGCTGCTCGAGTTCCTTTTCCTGTGTCTGAGTGAGTCTGTCTTGCTGCCTGGTCTGCTAAATGATTTAATATCAGCTTCTGGCTTATAACTTTCGATGTGCTTTTACCTTTAGCACTGCAACTTGTGTAAGTGCGTGTAGTTCCTGTTTTCTCTTTGGTCAGAAACGGTGGGGGCAAGGGGGGGAAGTTGAGTGGAACTGAACAGAATTGAAAAGTCCTCTTAGCAGCATTATCAGAATCAGAATCACAATCGGAATCACCCACCCTGGAAATGGAAAGAGAGCAGCGCGGTGTAGACTAGGGATGTGCGTTTCGGGTTTCGGAATTTCGGAATTTTCATGAAATTTCCCGATTCGGGTCTTTCGATGCGGCCGAAATTCCGAAATTTTTTAGATCCGAAAAAGTCGAATCTGAAATGTTTTCCGAGCCGAATCGAAAAATTTTCGGAATTTCGAATGGACTTGAAATGTGTCAAATCGAAATCTATTGCTTTGAAACGAGAACAGACTTTCCGAAAAAACAAAAAATTTGCCAAATCGAAAATTTTTCGGAATTTTCGAATGGACTTGAAATGTGTCAAATCGAAATTTATTTTCCCTCTATTCATGATTTCAGTTCCATTCGGGATTTCGGTTCCATTTCGGTAAGTCTGGACATCGTATATTTAACTAGTATCGGTTATATCGCTGATTCTGTAAATTTTTAAATTGTTTCCAAAGATCCGATAAGAATGTTCGTATTTGGGTCAGATCCGATTCGTCCGCGGGTCGCGCATGCGCGCGCGCGCGCGCATGTCGTAACTTTATTGAGCCAGTTTTATTGACAACTTTTTGAACAAAATATTGTTTTTATTATTCTTCATAATGGCCGCTGCCAGAGAGGAGTGCCGTACAAGCACCTCATCATCTCATGATGAACCACCGGCACCCAGGAAGAAACGGGCCCAAAATATGGTGTTTGAAGAGATGTTGGAGCTGGTCCGCATCTTTGATAGCAAAGATTATGATTGCCGGAAGGGCCCTTACCGCAGGAAGTCTAACGCCAGGAAGGATCGTATCTTAGAGAAGCTACGCACCACCATTTTGGAGTTATTCGGGAAGGACAGGACAAAAGACCAGCTCAGGAAACGCTGGTCTGATTTGAAAGTACGCGAGCAGGAGCAGCTGAAACGCATCCGTCGCGTCATAGCGAAACGTAAGTGTCATGTTATATTGTAAAGCGCTGCGCAAACTGTTGGTGCTATATAAATCCTGTATAATAATAATAATGTGCTTGCATGTGCTAATGTGCACAGAAAGACGTTTATTTATCTAGTCCTTTTTTCATGCAATGTGATTGTGTATAGCTTTGCGTTTTCACGACTCGTCATACATGCATTTTTGCCATAGCTCTTCTTTTTTTGTGATTTTACGTATTCGTGAAAATTGTGATATTTGATGTATGTAGATGAAGTTACAATGCTGCATTTCTTTTGGCACTGTGTGTATAGTCTGTAGTGTGCTGGGGGGGAGGTTGTTGTGATTGAGTGATGCATACGAGAAGACCCGCAGCTTGCCCAATATTGGCTCCCACCTGCGCATCAATAAAAATCTCTGCGTCTCTGCTAAAGTGATAGGATAGGACATGTAGTTCTTCTGAAAGTGCATCCAAACAGAGCTGTGTTCAATACAGCCTCAGCAGCTGCTGCAGCAGTGTCATTGAATGCTTTAGATGCAAATTTCAAAACAAAATGGTGGATTTCTGTTGTTGTTTCTGCACTATCCAGTTTTATTATTAGCAGAAACTGAAAGTGAAACTGAGGCTGAGGCCTTCTATAAAATAACTAAAAGCAGTCACACAATGCGCTTTGTACGCACACAACACAAATAATAGTTTTTATTGAATAAACGTAATGTTTACTTCTGGAAAAAATATATAATTGAACGGAAATATATAATTGTCTGTGCAGAGGAAATAAATAAATATTTTGTGACTTTAGACCTATGAGATGGGAGTAGTGGGGGGTCAAGCTGGTAGTGGGGTAGTGGAGGGGTGTCGCAATACTTTCGGCAATATATTGTATAGATATACCATTTTTTCCAGTCTGCATTATTTACTTGTTATTTTTTTTGGATTTGGCAGAAGACAGGAAGAAGGCCGCAGAATCTGCCCCAGCGGGCACCAGTGCCCCGGAGGAGGAGCCACGGGCGACCACCAGCGCTGGTATATACTGTTTTATTTAGCAACGACTTTTGGTCAAAAACAGAAACATTTTTTGTTTACTGTATTTTAACTTAATTTTTTTATGTATAGCACAAGAGGAGCAGGAGGAGGAGCAGGAGGAAGAGTAGGATGGCGATGATGTAGAGAGGGAGCCGGTGCAGCAGGAGGCCGCCAGTCCAGGTTTTTTTTTTTTTACTGTTGTATTTTGCATCGACTTTTGTTCAAAAATAAATCAGTTTTGTTGTTTACTGTATTTTTTTATTTCTTTAATTTCTTACATATAGCACTGGATATGCAGACGGTGGTGGTGGGGGAGGAGTCAGAGGAGTCGGAGACTCAGGAGGCCGCCAGCTCTGGTATATACTACTGTTATATTTTTTCAAGACTTTCAGTCAAAAATAGAAACCTGCTTTACTTACTGTATTTTCCTTCTTTCATTTATTGGATATATAGAAGGAGAAGCCAGACGCCGACGGGAGGCGATCGGCGAGCTTCGCCTGGCAGCTACCGCCATCAACTCCCTACAAGAACTGCTCCAGGAACTGCGGGAGCACATAACCAATGCCGCAGACCTCCTGGAGCAGCAGTGAGACCAGTGGCAGCCTCCTCCAGAATGTGCCTCAGCTGCTCCTGCTCGCGTGCCTTGAGGTCGGACCAGCGTTTTCAGAGATGGTCCTTCGTCCAGTCCTTCCCGAACAGCTCCAGGATGGTGGTGCGTAGCTTTTCAAGGATACGATCCTTGCGGGTGTTATTCTTCCTGCCGTAAGGGCCCTTACAGCAATCGTAATCTTTGCAATCCAAGATGCGGACCAGCTCCAACATCTCCTCAAATGCTAGTAACTTGTTGGGCAGTTTGCCATCCTTGGCATGTTCCCTTCCCTATGTTAATATGTTGTAAATAAATTTTCTATTTTTTCACTATTTTCCTGTTTGTGTGCGTGGCTTTTCCTTACTTAATAAGTTAATATGTATTGCTTGGTTTCCACACTGTTAAAATTATATGTACATAAATGTATTGACATTTCTATGGACCCTTTGTCATAAATTTGTCAACATATTTGTGGCCATGAATGTGACTGTGCACATTCTACACTTCCTGCCTGGCCAAAAAATGTCACACACTAACACAACCTTGTTGTACGGCCTTGAGATTTGATTACCGACGTGGCCTTGTTTTTTGTTAAGCTTAGGCGATGTCACAACAACACGGATTTTTCTCCACAGTCACATTCATTGTATAACCAAGAATTTATCAAAAAATATTGATGGCAGCACTGCGTGAAGTCTTCTCCGACACAACCCAAAGATCCTTAGTGCGGCTCAGGTCTAGTTTATTTGTCCCTGTTTGCAGCTTCACACAACACCTCCTCCCAGCTATGAGCTCTCTCTCTCCCACCGCTGCCCGCTAAGACGCTGCCCGCCAACATGGTCACGTCTTTGCAGGAAGACAACAGCGTGGGGGAACAGCAGCTGCTGACAGTCCCAAGACCTCGTCACAATGACGTCAGTTTTGGAGTTAACCCCTAACTGTGACCAATGGTGGAGATAGGGGGTTCATTGGAACCCCTATCTCCCGATCCGCGGCAGCTATCGGTTGGTTAATGTTTGGTATCTTTGGATCGACCAGAGCATGGCCTTTCCAACAATACCAAACATGACAATGTTAAAAATGTTAAAAAATTTAAATAAATAAAATACAGGTTTTTTGTTTTGTTTTGTTAATGCAGCAATATTGTTGCCATTTCAATTATAATGTGAACAATGATGCTGCACTAAGGATTTTTGTATGGGGTGCGTTTGTTAAAAATAGTGTAATTGTCACCCAAAAAAATATAACAAGTCCCCTTTTCAATTTTTTTTAACAAACGCAACTCATAAAATATAACCGCAAACACTCGCATGTTAAAATGTGAAAAAAACACTTTACACCTTGTAAAACAAACATTGAAAATTCTAATTGTATTGCATTTTTTGTTATAATATGCAGACAGGACATGACGCATACATATGATAATGATATATTATGAATCATCTGCCGAGTCTGCCGGAAAGAACGATATATAACATGTCTGGGTCATATTATAAAAGAAGGCTTCAAAACGCGTTTAAACAAGAGGAGCGAAACTGTTAAAAATTAGCTCAGCAGCAGACCGCAGTGCCGCACACAGGCGTGAAGGGAAGCCGTGAAATGCCTCAGCAGCGAAAGGGTTAATTTATATTTTTGTCTGTTTTAAATCATTTTATTTTATTATTTTTTTTCATTTCAGATCATTTTGATCAACTATTTTTCCGTTTTAAAACATTTTTGTTCTGGTTTTTATTTTTAAAGTCAGACCATTCTTGTCAGTTTACCGTTTTTTAAATCGTTTTGTTCTTTTTTTTTTGTTCCTTGGCTTTCATACCATTTTTTTAATGTGATTAAATAAATAAAGTTGTGAAATGTATATTCATAAGAAAAAAAGGATCTTTATTTAATAAAAAAAAAACACGATAGAATCGCCAGAATTATCGTATCGTCAGAATGAATTATCGGATCCGAAAAACAAACCAAAAATTTATTATAAAAAAATATATAAAGTATAAAAAAGTAAACCATAGTACTTTACATCAAAACGAATAGAGTTAGACACTTTGAAACGAGGTGAACAGACGTTCCGAAAAAAAAGAACATTTCCGAAATCACGAAAAGTCGATACATAAAACGAGCAAAGTGACCCGAAAATACGAAAAATGGTCGATATTCCAAAAAAATGTACACAATCGAAAATTTTAAACATCAGAACAAATCAAACCGAAAAAAAAATCGGTGCACAAGCCTATTAATATCTGACATCCCGATGTGAAACATCAGGACTTTTGCATTAGATTTCGACCATTTTTATTTTTTTAACTTCTGGATAGTCGAAAATCGAAATCTATCCAAAAAGTCCCAATGTTTCACATCATTCTGAACTTTGTTTGGATAGAGTAAGTCCGTGGGCGTGCGGCCGTTAAATGTATATACCAGTGGCGTTGTAACATGGGGGCGGGGGTGCGGCCCGCACCAGGTGACACCCGCCTTTAGGGTGACACCGTCACCCTAAGGGCAGGTGTCTCACCCTCCACCGCGTTTTTCGCTCCCTGCGAGCGTCCGAAGCATGCAGCTTCGGCGCTCGCCTGGAGGAAACACGTCACCAGCCAATCGCAGCAGGTCACGTGGCTCCCCCTGGCGAGCGCCCAAGCTCCGTGCCGCCGGACGCTCTGAGGGAGCGAAAAAGGCGGCGGAGGTGAGCTGGGGCCATTATCATGAGGTGCTGGGGCATTCCATGTGCTGGGGCAAATCCATGAGGAGCTGGGGCATATCCATGAGGAGCTGGGGCATTCCATGTGCTGGGGCATATCCAGGAGGAGCTGGGGCATATCCACGAGGAGCTGGGGCAAATCCATGTGTGAGCTGGGGCATGTCCACGAGGAGCTGGGGCATGTCCACGAGGAGCTGGGGCATGTCCACGAGGAGCTGGGGCATATCCACGAGGAGCTGGGGCAAATCCATGTGTGAGCTGGGGCATATCCACGAGTAGCTGGGGCAAATCCATGTGTGAGCTGGGGCATATCCACGAGGAGCTGGGCAAATCCATTTGTGAGCTGGGGCATATCCATGAGGAGCTGGGGCATGTCCATGAGGAGCTGGGGCATGTCCACGAGGAGCTGGGGCATGTCCACGAGGAGCTGGGGCATATCCACGAGGAGCTAGGGCAAATCCATGTGTGAGCTGGGGCATATCCACGAGGAGCTGGGGCAAATCCATGTGTGAGCTGGGGCATATCCACGAGGAGCTGGGGCAAATCCATGTGTGAGCTGGGGCATATCCACGAGGAGCTGGGGCATGTCCACGAGGAGCTGGGGCATGTCCACAAGGAGCTGGGGCATGTCCACGAGGAGCTGGGGCATATCCACGAGGTGCTGGGGCAATATCCATGAGGAGCTGGGGCATATCCATGAGGATGTCGGATGTCGGCCAAGCTTCCGGGAACTCCCCCTGAGGACTGGCGTCATCGTGCATAGCACGATGACGCCAGTCCTGGAGTTAACCCCTAGCTGCCACCAATGGTGGAGATAGGGTGTTCCAAAATGAACCCCCTATCTCCCGATCCATGGCAGCTAGGGATTAAAGTTTGGTATTGTTGGATCGGCCAGAGCATGGCCGTTCCAACGATACCAAACACGAATGTGAAAAACGTTTGTAATTTTTTTTAAAAAAATATATATTTAAAAAAAATTTAAAAAAAAATAAACAATTTTTTTTTCTTTTTTTTGGTTTGTTAATGCAGCAATATTCTTCCCATTTCAATTATAATGTGAACAATGATGCTGCACTAACGATTTTTGTATGCGGTGCGTTTGTTAAAAATTTTGTAATTTTCCCCAAAAAAAATTGTAACGAGACCCCATCTCTAATTTTTTTAACAAGCGCACCCCATACAAAATATAACCGCAATTGCTCGCATGTTAAAATGTGAAAAAAACCCACTTTACACGTTGTAAATTATTGAAAAATCATATTTTATTGCATTTTTTGTTATAATATACAGACAGGTCATGACGTATACATATAATAATGACATATTATGAATCTGCCGAGTCTGACGGAAAGAACGATTTATAATATGTCTGTGTCATATATTAAAATAAGGCTTCAAAACACGTTTAAACATGATGAGCAAAACCGGTAAAAATGAGCTCAGCACAGAGGTGGGAAAAGCCTCAGCAGCGAAAGGGTTAATTAAAAAACACGATAGAATCGCCAGAATTATCGTATCGACATAATGAATTATTGGATCCGAAAAACAAACCAAAAATTTATTATAAAAAATATATAAAGTAGTATTAAAAAAGTAAACCATAGTAGTTTTCATCAAAACGAATAGAGTTAGACAGCTTTGAAACGAGAACAGACGTTCCGAAAAACGAAAAGTTCCGAAAAACGAAAAATGGGCGATATGCCGAAAACCATGTACAATTCCGAAAAACGAAAATTTCCGAAATAACGAAAAGTCGATACAGAAACCTAGTGAAGTTACCCGAAAATACGAAAAATGGTCGATATTCCAAAAAATAAATGTACCCGAAAACCGAATCGAGCCGAACCGAATCGAAACAGAAAGCAGTCGAAAAGAGCCGAATCGAAAAGTTTAAAAATTGGAAAAATCGAATCGAATCGAAAAAAAAATCGGTGCACATCCCTAGTGTAGACTCCAACACCAGGTGAGAGTGACATTATTAGGGAGCAGGAGGGAATATAGCAGGCGCAGGTGACCTGCGGAAGACAGCTATTCGCACCGGGGTTTGGCGGAGGTAGGCAGAAATGTAATGTTGGGTCAATACTCGGGGTTGCTGACGTCTGTCTGAGTATGCAAATTAATACTCAATCAGCAGGCATCACTAGACAGTTGTAACTGTTGTAACTAATTTCAGTAGTCTTGAATATCTCGCGCTGTTAGACTTGGAGGATAAAACCTTCCTTATCATCATTTACGTAGCTAGGTCACACTCTGTCTGTGGGGTCATCATTAACTAGAAAATAAAGACCTGCAATCCTCTGATATTGACAGTATACCACATCTATCTATTTCAAACTAAAATAAGTTATTGCAGCAGGGAAAGAACTCGCTCAACGTTTAAATTGCGTAGATTCGAATATTCTTCTTTTTTTTCTTTCTCTCTCTCTGCAGGGTTAAAATATCTGATCTGCACGGCCATAGGAAAAAAGAGGAACTAATCTAATTTTCTAGTTTCACTTTCTGGCCTGCGTCCTGCTTCCTTTTTCTTGATTTACATAAAAAAACATAATGCGCAACTTTAAACTTCACTTCTATTTTTTTTTCCTTTCCCAGTTAACCTCTTCGGCTGCGCAGCACTCTGTCCTGCAGAGCAATTAATGATAGAATACGTAGCCTTTCTCTCCGAGAATATTTTGTATAAAACTATTTCTTACTAAAATAATAAACCATGAGGCCGGCAGCAAAAACAAAAACTCTCTCCATTAATATAGACAAAAGATTATATCTACAAGAACAATAATTCTCCATACGTACGTCTTGTACTTCACATATACACTACAACAGTCGACAACTCATGCTTTTGGTCTTCGCTCACCGTGCTTCACATCTCTGACATGCATACATACATACATGTCCTTCATAATGCTCTCTACTGGCAAGCGACCCGTAGTCGCCATATCTAGGATAGGCTTTCCCAACCTCTTCTCATATTGACTCACAAACTATCATCCGTATCCTATAGATTATCACATTGTGGTTTAAAACAACTTTCATCACACTTATAAAATTCAACATTTTTCTTTTTTGTAACCATTTACACGAGTCAGAACAGGCGTCCACCCGCCGATTAAATTCATACCTTTGTCTCATACTCTATATACACAAACATATACATCCATATATACAAATACACACATTATATACATAAATACATATATACATATACTTGGACAGACATCATCTTTGTGGAAAGGCCTAAGCCAGGGATTGTGGGTCAAGGGAAATTGTCAGATGCAATGGCAGTATCCTGTCAGGGGCCATTGGGGGCATCTGGGCTTTGGGTGGGGGCCGTCACCTGCGGGGTACTTTACAATCCCGTTCGAGATGGTTGGACTCTCCACAAATAAAACAGGTTCTTGGTGGACGCCCCCCCTCCCCACCAGGCTCCCCTTCCACGGGGCCTGCTGTCATACTGAGAATGGGCTGTTGTGTCCAGGTGACATTATTCTTGGGAATCGGGGGTATGTCTTGGGTGTTTTGGTGAAAGCTTACATGGTGTCCGTTTGCTGGGGTGGAAACGTGGAAAGGTCTTGGTGCTGGGGTGTGGTTGCAGGTAACCCTATGTGGGACATTAGGGAATCATCAGTATGATTTACTGAGTCATAAAAATGACTGGAGAAAGGTGGTTGACCCGGGTCACCGGTCCGGTCCATCGTTTGGAGAGTGGTGTCTAAATTGGGCAAATGGGGCATAATAGGGGATATTGTCGGTGTCTGGCTTGTGGCTGTTAATGAGTACATGGCAGGACGAGTGGTGTAGTACGACCCATCAATGCATAAAACAGGGTAGAGACCTGTCAGCTGTTTTTGGGCAGTTGTCGTTTGGGTTGGGGTTATTATTTTCTTTTTGGATACCTCACCATGGGAAGGAGGCTCAGAACTTGGAGTGAGATAATAGTAATTAGTTTTTCCTTTCGTCTTATGTATTGTTTCTATCCACCCCTCGTTCTCAATTTCCTGTATCCAGTATCAATCAACACTCCTTTTTTAGTCCGCAACACGTTTTCCCATTCTTCTACCTGTAATCTGGGAGTATCTAAATCACAAATCTTGCCTAAAATCTTTAGTTTCGTCACATTTCTTTTGCCTGTCCTTTCTGCAACTAATTTGCATGGCGACAACCAACCAGTATGGCTACTCTGTTCATTTCCCATTCTCGCTTGTTCTTTGTTTCCTGATCACTCTTCAATTCACTTAGTTTATCAACAGTCAGAAATGAGGATAGACCTATATCTATCGTGTCCTATGTTACCACGACAATAAAGCATCTAGTCCCCCCTATATTACAAATATAGGGCCCTGCTAGAAAGGTGTAGCTAGCACCTCTCCGTCGCGCAGCATATATATCCTACAGGGTTACCTGTTCCTACCAGATATATATATTCTTGTGAGTTCCTAATAGATACGCCTAATGCATCATCTATCCCAGTACCCACAAGAAAATCTCTGACTGTCAATCAAACCATACTTCAATCAGAGATATATCGCGTCCCGTCCTACCAAGCTTGTGATCGCCTGTTGACTGTTAGACGCATACCTGGTACTAGGACTTTCCTATTTCATCACATCACCTGTAACCGTCTGGAGATAGCTAACCAGGTCACCCCACTTGTTACCCAGGTCCGCGATAATCTCTCTGATTAACAACCAAAATACAATGTCTATCAGGAAATACAAAGAACCGTGAACAGAGACATACAAACAAGCAGACCACTGGCATGCGGTTCGTGGGTCAGTGTATAAAACGGACACCTGGGCAAAGTTAAATAAAACCCCACTTTTGATGCCTTTCCCAAGTGTCACACTGGGGCCTCCTGGGTAGGATCACAAACCAGAACACGTCACCGATAAGATATCAAAATGTATCTTACCTGTGAGGTTACGAAGTTGATCAGGCTCCGGTTCTGGTGTGGTCCCGCCAGGAAATCCTCGTTGGTGACACACTGGATAAAGCTTATAACCCAGTGCCCCACGTTGCAGGCCAAATTGAAATGGACAATGCTAGTCCTTCCTCGGATGCCAGCCTCTGATCTAATTAGGTGGAGAACGTCAAAGATATATGCGCATAAGAAATGACACAGACAATATAAAACGGTCAATGTAACTTCGAAGGAAGTGACTTCTCTCTGAGTCTCTTTAATCCGTGCGATACATTTATAGTACGTTTATACGTAAGCAGATGGGAGGCAACTTAACATTTTGATTGACTTCAGCATAAAATTACGTACATACGTTTTTTAATTATTAATTAATAACAAAATCAAATATTCAGCTATTTCAAAGGTCAAAGTAACATTTCATAATCAGCGATGTTCTTCTAGATGTTCTTTGTTCTTCATCCTGGATGACCATGTGATGTCTGAAAATAATCTTAACAGGATGCGACATTTGAGCGTCTTCCTATTTGTGGTTAGTCTTTGCAGAGACACCTGCTTGAGTTCCTTTTTCCTGAGAGATGGCGAGATTACGCAAGCATTCTGCCTTTTTATCTTTGCAAAAGACACTTTATTAGTCTTCGTCTTAAAGCCATAGCAAATTATTGACAAATGAGCATTTTTCCAAGGCCCGAATCTATACATAAAAGCAGATATATATACTCGTCCACAACAATACCATGGATAGAGGGGTTGGCCCTGACAGCTTGAAGGAGGGGTTCCAGGGATAATGCAAATAAAAGAGGGGAGAGAGGGCAACCCTGTCGAGTGCCATTTTTAATGGTGAAGGGGGAGGACAAGGTGCCATTTAGATTAATGCGAGCGGTAGGTGAGTCATATAAAGCGGTTATCCAGCGCAGGGCGTTGGGGCCAAATCCCATATGCTGTAGAGTCTGGAATAAAAAAGGCCAGTGTACCCTATCAAACGCCTTCTCAGCGTCGGTGGAGAGGAGCAGGGTCAGACCGGTGCCAGTTCTCTGAACAACATGAATCAAGTTAATGGCCAGCGTAGTATTATCTCGCCCCTCCCTCCCTGGGATAAATCCCGTCTGGTCAGGGTGGATCAGGTGACTCATATGGTTTGCGATTCGCAGAGCAAGTACCTTAGCAAAAAGTTTTACATCCTGATTCAGGAGGGAAATTGGTCTATAATTAGCACACAGGGCGTGATCTTTATCAGGTTTAGGGATTAATGTGATGGTGGCAGAGAGTGTTTGTGGGGCAATTTAGGATGCAGGTTCAGTCAGTCCGTTAAAAGCATCCAGCCAGGCGCGAGAGAGGAGCTTTTCGCACGTTTTATAGTATTTAACCACTTCGCTGCTGAGGACGCGCTCAGCGCGTCCTCAGCATTCCCGCTGGTGTGCTGAGGACGCGCTGAGCGCGTCCTCCCATTGGGGTCAGCGTTCGGCCGGGTTCCGGCCGATCGCTGGCCCCTCCGGTGCAGGCTGACATCCTGGATGTCAGCCCGGCATCCAGAACAGCAGCCGCCAGAATTAGGTGTCATCGCGGGGGCACGATGACACCTAATTCAGGCGCCCCCCCCCGCATGTGCGGAGGAGGCGCCTGAAAGGGAGGGGGGAGGTCCTTCGGACCTCTCTCCCTCCCGATCGGCGGCGCACAGGGGGTTAACCCAGGCATCATTTGGAAGGGTACAGCCTGCCCTTCCAAATGATGCCTGGCATTAACCCCTGGGGAGCTGGATCGCGAATCGGCGCTGAAAAGCGCCGGTTCGCGATCCTTTCCCGGAGCTGGCCGACATCTTGGATGTCGGCCAAGCCTCCGGGAACTCCCCCTGAGGACTGGCGTCATCGTGCGTAGCACGATGATGCCAGTCCTGGACTTAACCCTTGACTGCCACCAACGGTGGAGATAGGGAGTTCATTGGAACTCCCTATCTCCCGATCCGTGGCAGCTAGGGGTTAAATTTTGGTATGGTTGGATCGGCCAGAACATGGCCGTTCCAACGATACCAAACATGAAAGTGAAAAATTTTGTAAAAAAAAAATAAATGAAAAATAAAAATAAAAAAAAATTAAAAAAAAAAAAAATTAAAAAAAATAAACATTTTTTTTTTTTTTTTGGTTTGTTAATGCAGCAATATTGTTCCCATTTCAATTATAATGTGAACAATGATGCTGCACTAACGATTTTTGTATGCGGTGCGTTTGTTAAAAATAGTGTCATTTTCCCCAAAAAAAAATGTAACGAGACCCCATCTCTAATTTTTTTAACAAGCGCACCCCATACAAAATATAACCGCAATTGCTCGCATGTTAAAATGTGGAAAAAAACACTTTACACGTTGTAAATTATTGAAAATACATATTTTATTGCATTTTTTGTTATAATATACAGACATGACATAACGTATACATATAATAATGACATATTATGAATCTACCGAGTCTGACGGAAAGAACGATATATAATATGTCTGGGTCATATACTAAAATAAGCCTTCAAAACACGTTTAAACATGATGCGCAAAACAGGTAAAAATGACCTCAGCACAGGGGCGGGAAAAGCCTCAGCAGCGAAAGGGTTAAGGGTAAAACCATCAGGCCCCGGGGTCTTACCCACTGGCGTTCGCTTGATCGCTTCATGCAGTTCCTCCGCAGTGATTGGACCTTCAATAGAGGACCTCATGTGTGGCGTCAGTTTTGAGCGTAAGTGAGTGCAAAGGAAGCGCTGGGTGATGTCAGGGGCCGTTTGGTTGGGAGTCGGGGTGAGGCCATATAGCGTGGTAAAATAGTCACAAAAGAGGCCAAGCATATCTTTCGGGAGGTTAACGGTGGTACCCTGGGGGGTGCGAAGATGGGTTACATATAGTGCCTGTCGGTGGGTTCGGAGGGCATTAGCTAGGAGTCTGCCGCATTTATTTCCGTGTTCATGGAAGGTTTTACGTATCGTCAGGAAGGTCTTCTGAGCCCTGTTATTAAAGAGTGAACGGAGCTGTGACCTAAGGTCCAGCCATTCTGCGTAGATGTTGTCGTCAGAGTGCAGTTTATGGGATCGTTCCAGGGCCGCTATGCGCTGGAATAGGGAGTCCTGCTGCTCGGTGCGCTCCCTCTTACGCCGTGCGCCCTGTTGTATAAGGTATCCCCTGATGACAGCCTTATGCGTCTCCCAAATAATCTGCGGGGAACAGTCGGGTGTGTCATTCTCCGTAAAATAATTATGTAGTGCGTTGTGGAGGCCGTCTTTAACCAGTTCAATGCTAAGGACGCGCTCAGCGCGTCCTCAGCATTACCGCTGGTATTCGCATCCTGGATGTCAGCCCGGCATCCGGAGCAGCGGCCGCCATTATTAGGTGTCATCGCGCCCCCGCGATGACACCTAATTCAGGCGCCCCCCCGCATGTGCGGAGGAGGCGCCTGAAAGGGAGGGGGGGGAGGTCCTTCGGACCTCTCTCCCTCCCGATCGGCGGCACACAGGGGCTTAACCCAGGCATCATTTGGAAGGGCACAGCCTGCCCTTCCAAATGATGCCTGACATTAACCCCTGGGGAGCTGGATCGCAAATCGGCGCTGAAAAGCGCCGATTCGCGATCCTTCCCGGGAGCTGGCCGACATCTTGGATGTCGGCCAAGCTTCCGGGAACTCCCCCAGAGGACTGGCGTCATCGTGCGTAGCACGATGACGCCAGTCCTACAGTTAACCCCTAACTGCCACGAACTGTGGAGATAGGGAGTTCCAATGAACTCCCTATCTCCCGATCCGTGGCAGTTAGGGGTTAAATTTTGATATGGTTGGATCGGGCAGAGCATGGCCGTTCCAACGATACCAAACATGAAAGTAAAAAAAATTGTAAAAAAAAAAAAAAAGAAAAATAAAACTAAAAAAAATTTTAAAAAAAAATTAACCCCTTAGTGACCGGGCGGTTTTACACAAATCCGTCCGTTCGTGACCGCAGCTGTTTTTATGTTTCTGCGCTCTTAGTGTTTACGTCAAATTTTCCTCTTACTCGTTTATGTAACCCACACATATTTTACACTGTTTTTCTCGTCACTAAATGGACTTTATAAAGATACCATTTTTTTCATCATTTCATATAATTTACTATAAAAAATATTGTGAAATATGACACAAAAATTGAAAAAACACCACTTTTTCGAACTTTGACCCCCAAAATTTCTTATGTATCAACAACCGTCAAAATTTTTTTATTCCTTAGTAGTTTCTAAATTTAGTACTGAGTTTAGCAATACCCAATGTTTACATATTCCTCGCTTTTTTCCTTATTTTATGCAACAATAAGTGCAAGTAGCACTTTGCCATTTCCAAAGAGTTTATTTTCAAAACTAGTGATAGTGACATTGTAACACTGATATCTGTCACTAATTCCTGAATAACCCTCCACATATACATATTTTTTTAAAGTACACAAATCAAGGTATTAAACTTGGGGTATTTTGACTCTTTCCATGCAAACCATTTTACCACAAATCTATGCCAAAGTTTGAAAAAAAAAAAATTTTGGTGATTTTTTTTTTTTGAACGCAATTTAAGAATACATGTACTGTGAACTTTAAGGTTTACTGCCAAAAAGCACCCCAAAATATGTTCAGCAACATCTTCTGAGTAAATTGATACCACCCAAGTATAGGTATGTCGGGTCATTTGGGGGCTAAAAGGCCTTATTTGGGGGGTGCGCATTTCAGTTTTCCAACTTGGAATTTTCACATTTCGTCATCATGCACCCATGTCCTATTTGGGACATTTTTGAAGCCGGCCAAAGTAATTTACCCCCATCAAACCATATATTTTTAGAAAGGGCACACCCTAGGGTGCTTCAAAGAGTTGTATTTTAACACTTTCCATGCACTAGCTCTTTGTCAATCTTTCAGGTAGTCACTTTTTGTGTTATTTTTTCACACACATTGTACTTTAGGCATGAATTGTCAAATCCAGTTATGGGTTACTGCCAAAAAACACCCCAAAATATGTTCAGCAACATCTTCTGAGTAAATTGATACCACCCATGTATAGGTATGTCGGGTCATTTGGGGGCTAAAAGGCCTTATTTGGGGGGTGCGCATTTCAGTTTTCCAACTTGGAATTTTCACATTTCGTCATCATGCACCCATGTCCTATTTGGGACATTTTTGAAGCCGGCCAAAGTAATTTACCCCCATCAAACCATATATTTTTAGAAAGGGCACACCCTAGGGTGCTTCAAAGAGTTGTATTTTAACACTTTCCATGCACTAGCTCTTTGTCAAACTTTCAGGTAGTCACTTTTTGTGTTATTTTTTCACACACATTGTACTTTAGGCATGAATTGTCAAATCCAGTTATGGGTTACTGCCAAAAAACCCCCAAAATATGTTCAGCAACATCTTCTGAGTAAATTGATACCACCCATGTATAGGTATGTCGGGTCATTTGGGGGCTAAAAGGCCTTATTTGGGGGGTGCGCATTTCAGTTTTCCAACTTGGAATTTTCACATTTCGTCATCATGCACCCATGTCCTATTTGGGACATTTTTGAAGCCGGCCAAAGTAATTTACCCCCATCAAACCATATATTTTTAGAAAGGGCACACCCTAGGGTGCTTCAAAGAGTTGTATTTTAACACTTTCCATGCACTAGCTCTTTGTCAATCTTTCAGGTAGTCACTTTTTGTGTTATTTTTTCACACACATTGTACTTTAGGCATGAATTGTCAAATCCAGTTATGGGTTACTGCCAAAAACACCCCAAAATATGTTCAGCAACATCTTCTGAGTAAATTGATACCACCCATGTATAGGTATGTCGGGTCATTTGGGGGCTAAAAGGCCTTATTTGGGGGGTGCGCATTTCAGTTTTCCAACTTGGAATTTTCACATTTCGTCATCATGCACCCATGTCCTATTTGGGACATTTTTGAAGCCGGCCAAAGTAATTTACCCCCATCAAACCATATATTTTTAGAAAGGGCACACCCTAGGGTGCTTCAAAGAGTTGTATTTTAACACTTTCCATGCACTAGCTCTTTGTCAAACTTTCAGGTAGTCACTTTTTGTGTTATTTTTTCACACACATTGTACTTTAGGCATGAATTGTCAAATCCAGTTATGGGTTACTGCCAAAAAACACCCCAAAATATGTTCAGCAACATCTTCTGAGTAAATTGATACCACCCATGTATAGGTATGTCGGGTCATTTGGGGGCTAAAAGGCCTTATTTGGGGGGTGCGCATTTCAGTTTTCCAACTTGGAATTTTCACATTTCGTCATCATGCACCCATGTCCTATTTGGGACATTTTTGAAGCCGGCCAAAGTAATTTACCCCCATCAAACCATATATTTTTAGAAAGGGCACACCCTAGGGTGCTTCAAAGAGTTGTATTTTAACACTTTCCATGCACTAGCTCTTTGTCAAACTTTCAGGTAGTCACTTTTTGTGTTATTTTTTCACACACATTGTACTTTAGGCATGAATTGTCAAATCCAGTTATGGGTTACTGCCAAAAAACACCCCAAAATATGTTCAGCAACATCTTCTGAGTAAATTGATACCACCCATGTATAGGTATGTCGGGTCATTTGGGGGCTAAAAGGCCTTATTTGGGGGGTGCGCATTTCAGTTTTCCAACTTGGAATTTTCACATTTCGTCATCATGCACCCATGTCCTATTTGGGACATTTTTGAAGCCGGCCAAAGTAATTTACCCCCATCAAACCATATATTTTTAGAAAGGGCACACCCTAGGGTGCTTCAAAGAGTTGTATTTTAACACTTTCCATGCACTAGCTCTTTGTCAATCTTTCAGGTAGTCACTTTTTGTGTTATTTTTTCACACACATTGTACTTTAGGCATGAATTGTCAAATCCAGTTATGGGTTACTGCCAAAAAACACCCCAAAATATGTTCAGCAACATCTTCTGAGTAAATTGATACCACCCATGTATAGGTATGTCGGGTCATTTGGGGGCTAAAAGGCCTTATTTGGGGGGTGCGCATTTCAGTTTTCCAACTTGGAATTTTCACATTTCGTCATCATGCACCCATGTCCTATTTGGGATTTTTGAAGCCGGCCAAAGTAATTTACCCCCATCAAACCATATATTTTTAGAAAGGGCACACCCTAGGGTGCTTCAAAGAGTTGTATTTTAACACTTTCCATGCACTAGCTCTTTGTCAAACTTTCAGGTAGTCACTTTTTGTGTTATTTTTTCACACACATTGTACTTTAGGCATGAATTGTCAAATCCAGTTATGGGTTACTGCCAAAAAACACCCCAAAATATGTTCAGCAACATCTTCTGAGTAAATTGATACCACCCATATATAGATTTGTTCTGTTGTTTTTGGGGTGCTACGCCAATCTTTGACATGTGCTTGTCAATTTTCTAATTTGACATACAGTATCTTCTTTGCTTATCTTCTTTTTAGGGGCCTTTTTACATACCCCAGTTTTATGAACGTGCATATATTTGGTAAGCTAACACCCCAAAGTATTGTAAATGGAGTGTTTTTATGCTATGGATGCATCCGTTTGCTCAAACAAATTAGATACTGTTTGGTGGTCATTTTTCATTTTCACACCCACATCAGTTTTGGACTGTGATTTAGGAGACACTGTTGTTTTTTACTGCATGAAAACTCTCCAGGTTGTTTTCTGCAAGGTCTCCTGAGTACACCCATGCCCCCCATGCATAGGTTTGCCAGGATTTTGGGAAGGTTCAAATACAATTTTTATGACTTTGTCATTGGAGTTGAAATTGAGATTATTTCTTCAGCTAGGCCTAGCTTTGGTTTTGGGTCTACCGCATACCCCAGTTTGAATTATTGCCAGAAAATTGTTTATATTTGTTATGTTGACACCCCAAGGTATTGCATATGGAGTGCTTTGATGCCATGGATGCAACGGTTTTAGCCCAAAACATTTGAGAAGGTGTGTGGCGGTAATTTTTCAATTTTCAGATTTTTACGCCCACAGTAGTTTTGGACTGTGATTTAGCAGACACTGTTGTTTGTTACTGCATGAAAACTCTCCAGGTTGTTTTCTGCAAGATCTCCTGAGTACACCCATGCCCCCATGCCTAGGTTTGCCAGGATTTTGGGAAGGTTCAAATACAATTTTTATGACTTTGTCATTAGAGTTGAAATTGAGATTATTTCTTCAGCTAGGCCTATCTTTGGTTTTGGGTCTACCGCATACCCCAGTTTGAATTATTGCCAGAAAATTGTTTATATTTGTTATGTTGACACCCCAAGGTATTGCATATGGAGTGCTTTGATGCCATGGATGCAACGGTTTTAGCCCAAAACATTTGGCAACAAGGTGTGTGGCGGTAATTTTTCAAATTTCAGATTTTTACGCCCACAGTAGTTTTGGACTGTGATTTAGGCTAGGGTCAGACGAGCGTAGTGTTCACGTCCGTGATCGCGCCTAAAAGTACGTCCGTGATAGCATGACATAAAGTCCAATGGAGCCCGACACACGAAGTACGTCCGCACTGAACTGCGGACGCACAACGGCCGCGGCCCACGGACGCAAGGCAGGCAAGAACGTAGAACCGCTAGAACGGCCGCACAAAGTGCGCTGCGTCCGCAACGTCTGCATAGCTTTGTGTGTGAGTGATGGAACGTGGTCAGACGGACTGCATTTATACGTCCTGCATTTTTCACGGACAAAATGGTTTTGCAATTGAATTTATTGTCCCTCCTACATCTGTCAAAAAATAAATGTCAGTGAAAAAACGGACTGTGTGACCACTACTGCGTCTTCCGTACTGACGATGTCCGTACTGCACGGACGTACAGTCCGTAGAAATCACGCTCGTCTGACCCTAGCCTTAGCAGACACTGTTGTTTGTTACTGCATGAAAACTCTCCAGGTTGTTTTCTGCAAGATCTCCTGAGTACACCCATGCCCCCCATGCATAGGTGTGCAAAGATTTTGGCAAAATACAGCACCAATTGTAGAACATAAAAATGTACGAATAAAATGTAAAAGTCTGGTGCCTGTCAAACTGGGGATGCTCTCTAGGGGAGCACAGGCTGTTGTCACTGAAGTGCATGAAACGCAAAATGTTTTCATACCTTCTACGTGACATTGATTGGAGGTAAATGGGGGTAGAGCAGATGGGGCTACTGCTCCAGTAGGAGCGAATTGAGGGCTTCTTTATGATGCCCATCAGCATAGTAAGTGCCCAGAATTTCAGAAATTCTGGCACATCTAGCGGGGTCCATTGCTGCCTTGCCAAGTAGGAGTCTGGCTTCGCAGCACAATGCTGATGGGCATACAGATTTGATTGGGCCACGATGTGGCCCAACAAATCATCCCCCATAAACACCTGCAAAAACTGTGTGGCGGTAAATCCTGCAACATCAATATTGATGCCAGGATTTGCCGTGAAAGGAGGGATATCTGGCCTCTGGCGATGAGGCACTACCCACTCCTCAGCTGGAGCTGTGCGTCTCCTGCTGGCAGGTGGTGACCCAGGATCTGCATCAGAAACATCACTAGATACATCAGCCAGCATAGATAATGTATCTAGCGACGCCTCTGAGCAGTTAGCGGGGTCGAAATGAGGGTCTGAGTCTGACGCAGATGCCTCAGATTCTGACGCCAGGATGGCATATGCCTCCTCGGCGCTGTACACCCTCTCAGACATTATATATAATAGATTATAAAATTTTATAATTATATATATATATAAGCGGATTGTTGGTTCTTAGAAGAACCGTTGGGTTTCACAAGAAAATACAAATAAACACCTAAATCTCTCTAAATCCCTCTAAACCTGCCTCAATTCTTCTAAATCTCCCTAAAATCTCTCTAAATCTGCCTCAATTTTTCTAATCTCACTAAATCTCACTAAAATCTCTAACCTGTCAAATCTGATCTCTCTCTCTCGCTCACCAAAACACAAGTGAGGAGAGGGAGGGAGAATCACAGAGGTCAGAGCCAATATTTACAAAATATTGGCCTGACCTGACAAATTAGAAATTTTATTTTGATTTTTTCTAACTTCTGATTGGATGTTGCTAGCCTGCCTCTCTGATGAGGCAGGCTAGGAACATCCCACTCAGCCCCAAGATGACCCTGCCCTTAGAACCCTAACCCTACCCCTGACCCTGCCCTTAGAACCCTAACCCTAACCCTAACCCTACCCCTACCCCTACCCCTACCCCTACCCCTACCCCTAACCCTACCCCTAACCCTACCCCTACCCCTACCCCTAACCCTACCCCTAACCCTAACCCTACCCCTAACCCTAACCCTACCCCTAACCCTAACCCTAACCCTAACCCTACCCCTACCCCTACCCCTAACCCTACCCCTACCCCTAACCCTAACCCTAACCCTAACCCTAACCCTACCCCTAACCCTACCCCTACCCCTAACCCTAACCCTAACCCTAACCCTACCCCTAACCCTACCCCTAACCCTAACCCTAACCCTAACCCTACCCCTAACTGTCAGTTTATTTTATTTATTTTTCTTTTTTTAACTTTTTTTACACACTTTTTTTACACACTTTTTTTAACTTTTTTTTTACACTTTTTTTTTCTGCTGGGTGCCTTGATCCCTCGAGGCACCCAGCAGAGCACCTGATCACTGAAGTGATCGATTTTGTACTGAGTGCCACGATACCTCGTGGCACTCAGTACTTCCTGCCGCTACCGGAAGTGATCGCTCGGGGGAGCGATCACGGACGGACCGGCGGCAGGTAAGTATATTACAAGGATGCCTCGATGTCGAGGCATCCTTGTAATATGCTCAGAGCAGCTGGAAGCGATCCGATCGCTTCCAGCGCTCTGTAGAAGTGCCGGGCACCTCTCCGGTGCAACCGGATGTAGATCGCTCCCGGGGAGCGATCACATGGTGCCCCGGCACTTCTAACGGCCATTGCACGGATGCCTGGACTCCCAGGCATCCTGCAATGGCGTTTGAGCTGCTGGAAGCGATCCGATCGCTTCCAGCAGCTCAAAAACGGCAGGACGTACCATGTACGTCAGCGGGTCTAAGAGAGACCCGCTGCAATGACGTACATGGTACGTCCGCGGTCGGGAAGGGGTTAAAAAAAATAAATAAACACTTTTTTTTTTTATTTTTTTTGGTTTGTTAATGCAGCAATATTGTTCCCATTTCAATTATAATGTGAACAATGATGCTGCATTAACGATTTTTGTATGCGGTGCGTTTGTTAAAAATGGTGTCATTTTCCCCAAAAAAAAATGTAACGAGACCCCATCTCTAATTTTTTTAACAAGCGCACCCCATACAAAATATAACCGCAATTGCTCGCATGTTAAAATGTGGAAAAAAACACTTTACACATTGTAAATTATTGAAAATACATATTTTATTGCATTTTTTGTTATAATATACAAACATGACATAACGTATACATATAATAATGACATATTATGAATCTACCGAGTCTGACGGAAAGAACGATATATAATATGTCGGTGTCATATACTAAAATAAGCCTTTAAAACACGTTTAAACATGATGCGCAAAACAGGTAAAAAATGACCTCAGCACAATGGCGGGAAAAGCCTCAGCAGCGAAAGGGTTAAGAAAACAGTTTTCTGCTCAGGAAATCAAAGATTAGCATTTTCTTGAAAATCCCATTGAAATGAATAGGGAAACACGTTGTGCAGATTTTCTAAGAAGAGTTGCATTAGCAAATTTCATTGCAACTCCTAACTTGTGCGTTACAATGAAATGAACACAGGGCATTTAAAGTTTTTTGTAGAAAAACAGTTTTCTGCTCAGGAAATCAAAGATTAGCAGTTTCATGAAAATCCCATTGAAAAGAATAGGGAAACACGTTGTGCAGATTTTCTAAGAAGCAGTTGCCTTAGCTAATTTCATTCCAACTGTAACTTGTGCATTACAATGAAATGAACTCAGGACAATTCCAGTCCTTTCAAGAAAAACAGTTTTCTGCTCAGGAAATCAAATATTAACACTTTCATGAAAATCCCATTGAAATGAATAGGGAAACACGTTGTGCAGATTTTTTAAAAGATTTGGATTGTCCTTAGTTCATTTCATTGTAACGCACAAGTTAGAGTTGGAATGAAATTTGCTAAGGCAACTGCTTCTAAGACAATCAGCTCTACGTGTTTCCCTATTTAGTTCATTGGGATTTTCATGAAACTGTTAATCTTTTATTTCCTGAGCAGAAATCTGTTTTTCTACAAAAGACTTGAAGTGCCCGGTGTTCATTTCATTGTAACGCACAAGTTAGGAGTTGCAATGAAATATGCTAATGCAACTGCCTCTTAGAAAATCTGCACAATGTGTTTCCCTATTCATTTCAATGAGATTTTCATGAAACTGCTAATCTTTGATTTCCTGAGCAGAAAACTGTTTTTCTTGAAAGGACTTGAATTGTCCTGAGTTCATTTCATTGTAATGCACAAGTTACAGTTGGAATGAAATTTGCTAAGGCAACTGCTTCTTAGAAAATCTGCACAACGTGTTTCCCTTTTCATTTCAATGAGATTTTCAAGTACATACTATTATTTGATTTCCTGAGCAGAAAACAGTTTTTCTTGAAAGGACTTGAATTGTCCTGAGTTCATTTCATTGTAACGCACGAGTTAGGAGTTGCAATGAAATTTGCTAAGGCAACTGCTCCTTAGAAAATCTGCACAACATGTTTCCCTATTCATTTCAATGGGATTTTCATGAAACTGCTAATTTTTGATTTCCTGCGCAGAAAAATGTTTTTCTTCAAAAGACTTGAATTGCCCTGTGTTCATTTCATTGTAACGCACAAGTTAGAGTTGGAATGAAATTTGATAAGGCAACTGCTTCTTAGAAAATCTGCACAACGTGTTTCCCTATTCATTTCAATGAGATTTTCATGAAACTGCTAATCTTTGATTTCCTGAGCAGAAAAATGGTTTTCTTGAAAGGACTTGAATTGTCCTAAGTCCATTTCATTGTAATGCACAAGTTACAGTTGGAATGAAATTTGCTAAGGCAACTGCTTCTTAGAAAATCTGCACAACGTGTTTCCAAAATCTGCACAACGTGTTTCCATTTTCATTTCAATGAGATTTTCAAGAACACGTGTTTCCCTATTCATTTCTTTGGGATTTTCATGAAACTGCTAATCTTTGATTTCCTGAGCAGAAAACTGTTTTTCTTCAAAAGACTTGAATTGCCCTGTGTTCATTTCATTCTAACGCACTGGTTAGAAGTTGCAATGAAATTTGCTAATGCAACTGCTTCTTGGAAAATCTGCACAACGTGTTTGCCTATTCATTTCAATGGGATTTTCAAGAAAATGCTAATCTTTGATTTCCTGAGCTGAAAACAGTTTTTCTTGATAGGACTTGAATTGCCCTGTGTTCATTTCATTCTGTAAGGACAGAGGCTTGAACCCCTGTGTGGTGTTGGGTGTATGGACCCCAATAGCAAGCCGAAAGAGGAGACCAGAAGGAATATAACTAATAGAGCTTTACTGAAGGCAACAAAATATAAGTCCAGAACAAACGTAATGCAAGTTTCTTTGGTGGAAATAAAGTCCAGAATACGTAATGCAAGGTTTCTTTGGCAGAAATGAAAGTCCAGAATAAACGTAATGCAAGGTTTCTTTGGCAGAAATGAAAGTCCAGAACGGAAAGTCGTAGGGATTTGAGGACAGGGTCCGGTACTGATGTCGTGGAGACAAGCCTGGGAATGGAACGGGCACTGTGATGGCAAGTTTGGAATGGAAGTAAGCTGGTACCGTGGCAACCGGAACAGAAGCAGGACTTGCACTTTGAAAGCAGGAACGGAAGCAGGACTGGCACCTTGGAAGCAGGGCGAAAGCAGGACAGGCACCTTGGAAGCAGGAACGGAAGCCGGACTGGCACCTTGGAAGCAGAAACGGAAGTCGGACTGGCACCTTGGAAGCAGGGCGAAAGCAGGACAGGCACCTTGGAAGCAGGAACGGAAGTCGGACTGGCACCTTGGAAGCAGGGCGAAAGCAGGACAGGCACCTTGGAAGCAGGAACGGAAGTCGGACTGGCACCTTGGAAGCAGGGTGAAAGCAGGACAGGCACCTTGGAAGCAGGAACGGAAGTCGGACTGGCACCTTGGAAGCAGGGCGAAAGCAGGACAGGCACCTTGGAAGCAGGAACGGAAGTCGGACTGGCACCTTGGAAGCAGGGCGAAAGCAGGACAGGCACCTTGGAAGCAGGAACGACGGAAGTCGGACTGGCACCTTGGAAGCAGGGTGAAAGCAGGACAGGCACCTTGGAAGCAGGGCGAAAGCAGGACAGGCACCTTGGAAGCAGGAAACGGAAGTCAGGATGTCCTTAGCGTAGCACGAAGGGAACCACTGGGTAACGTGGTGGAACCACAGTATAACCTGGTTAGTGAGCTGGAGAAAGCGGCAGGTTTAAATAGGGTTCAGGGAATCATACGAACACCGTTCACCTGGGACTTGCAGGTGGAATTGAGATACCTGAGTGCTTGGCAGATTAATTTGTGGTATGCGAGGATCTTCAGTGCAGGTGGAATGCAGTACCTTAACTTGACCAGCAGTGGGCGCCAGAGTACCTGAGTTTTCATGTTCCAGGATGGACGATCGTGCATGCGCGCCCGACCTCCGCTCAGATGGATCGCGGAGACGGCGTGGGACGCATCTTGGATCTCTTCCCTCGAGCTGCAGGCCGGAACCAGGGAGCGACGCGCCACGAGGGACATCAGGTGAGTCTGCCAGGTGTCCCAACATGGCGGCCGCGGTCCGACCGCGGCGCGGGGCATCACAGGACCCCCCACCAAGGCGCGACCCCGGGTGCGCTTGATCGACGGCTTGGAAGGATAACGGAGATGAAAGGCACGAACCTTTGCAGGAGCATGGACGCTGGCACTGGGTTCCCAGGATCGTTCTTCAGGACCATATCCCTTCCAGTGAACCAGGTATTCTAACCTGCCGTAACGGAGTCTCGAATCCAGAATGCGTGATATCTCGAATTCCTCTTCTCCAGATACGGGCACAGGAACAGGTGGTTTAGCATTCCGATCGGGAAACGGATTCTCATGCCAGGGTTTCAAGAGAGATACATGGAAGACAGGATGGATCCTGTAGGAAGGAGGAAGAGTTAAGCGGGCCGCAACGGAGTTAACCATTCTGAGGACCGGGAACGGGCCAATGTAGCGAGGACCCAGCTTCTTTGAAGGGCAATCCAAACGGAGATGAGCCGTGGATAGTAACACCTTATCTCCAGGTGCATACACAGGAGCTTCCTTGCGACCACGATCAGCATATTTCTTTTGGTTCTGCTGGGCTAGTCGTAGCTGATGGCGTAGCGTTCGTAGTTGACCGCGTAGGGTTCTCAAGCGGGTTGACACTTCTGGAACTGGAGTGTTGAGCGGCATTTCCGGAAGAGTGCTAGGATGATAACCGTAGTTGGCAAAGAAAGGTGAGAAACGAGTTGATGAATGTACCTGATTATTGTACGCAAATTCAGCAGTTGGTATGACGTCCAGCCAGTCATCTTGGAGATGCGTGGTGAAGCAACGAAGATATTGTTCTAGCGTCTGATTTGTCCGCTCCGTCTGGCCATTACTCTGTGGATGAAAGGCTGAAGAGAGACACCTCGCAATTTTTAAGCTACGACACATTTGGGACCAGAAACGGGAAGTAAACTGAGATCCTCTATCAGTAACAATGGAACGAGGAGTACCATGGAGTCGGAACACCTCCTTGATGAACAAGGTGGCTGTTTCAGCCGCTGTGGGTAGGCCTACCGCTGGTATGAAATGGGCCATCTTGGTGCAGCGGTCTACCACCACCAGGATGGTGGTGTAGCGATGTGAAGGGGGAAGATCTACTATAAAGTCCATCGAAATGTCTTTCCACGGATGCAGCGGTGGAGCCAGAGGTTGTAGAAGACCAGCAGGATGGGTGCGGGGTTGTTTGTTGCGTGCACAGACAGAACAAGAGGATACAAAGGCGACGATGTCTTTCTTCACGGATGGCCACCAGAAGTACCGATATACGGCATCTATGGTTTTCTTGATGCCACCATGTCCAGCGGCCGGGATGTCGTGGGAGTGTTGCAATACCTGTAGACGAATCTCAGGAGGGACGTATATTTGTTCGCCATGATAGAAGAGACCATCGTTGGATATGAGCCCCTGGATGTCAGTCGATGGTTGAAGACTATATTTCTTTATATTGTCTATTAAGGACCCTTGAGAAGCGCAGAAGAAGTCATTAGGTAGGATGGAGTCGGTTTGTGTGGTGGAAGGAAAGGCGTCTGAGTCGTACCGACGGGAAAGGGTATCTGCCTTACCATTTCTTACTCCAGGTCTGTAGGTGATATGCAACAGAAAGCGGGCGAAGAATAACGCCCATCTGGCTTGTCGAGGTCGCAATCTTTTGGCGGTGCGGAGATATTCCAAATTACGGTGGTCCGTGTAGACGACCACAGGATGTTTTGCCCCTTCGAGGAGGTGTCTCCATTCCTCGAGGGCACTCTTGATTGCCAGGAGTTCTTTCTCACCTATACTGTAATTCTTTTCGGCTGGGGTAAGACGTCTGGAATAAAAGGCCACGGGATGCAGAAGGTTCTTGATTCCGGATTTCTGGGAGAGTATCGCTCCTAGGGCAATATCAGAGGCGTCGGTTTCCAGGGAATATGGCAGGTTGATGTCTGGCTGTTTCAGGATTGGGGCTTGGGTGAAGCTTTCTTTCAGTTTATTGAATGCCCGCTGAGCTTCTTCAGTCCAACAGAATCTCACATCTTTCTTGGTCAGGGAGGTGATGGGTGCGGTGAGATGAGAGAAGGACCGAATGAAGCGACGATAAAAATTGGCGAATCCCATAAATTGCTGAACCATCTTTTTGTCTCTGGGTGTCGGCCAGTCCAGGATTGCCTTGATTTTGGCTTTATCCATTTCGATATGTCCTGGTGATAAGACATATCCCAGAAATTCTATAGAGGACTTTTCGAAGGTGCTCTTTTCAATTTTACCGTATAACTTATGTTGGCGGAGACGAGATAGCACAAGACGGACGTGTTGCGTATGTTCTTGGATGGTTCGAGAGTACACCAGGAGATCGTCGAGGTAGACCACAAGGAAGGTATCCAGAACGTCGCGGAAGATATCGTTGAGAAAATGCTGGAAGGCGGCTGGAGCATTACATAACCCAAACGGCATGACGAGATACTCGAAGTGACCGTATCGGGATCGGAAGGCGGTCTTCCACTCGTCTCCTTCTCTCATGCGGACCAAGTTGTACGCTCCGCGAAGATCAATCTTCGTAAAAATACATGCATCCTTCACCCTATCGAGTAGTTCAGGAATCAATGGGAGCGGGTATCGGTTCCGTACTGTGATTGCGTTTAGTGCCCGATAGTCAACGCAAGGGCGGAGACCGCCGTCTCTTTTCCCAACGAAGAAGATACCTGCTCCAGCAGGAGAGGTGGAGTGCCGGATGAATCCTTTTGCGAGACTGTCTTCGATATAGTCCTTTAGAGACTGTGATTCGGGAACAGACAGGTTAAAGATACGTCCGTGGGGTATGGGTGCTCCTGGAAGGAGGTCAATAGGACAGTCGTACTCTCTGTGTGGAGGAAGTGTATCGACCCCTTTTTTCTCAAATACGTCTTGAAAGTCTGAATATTTAGGTGGCAGTGTGGAAGATGGATAGGTGGAAAAGGCGACTTTCTCGGAGTTGGAGCCGTTCATGCAGTGGACTCGGCAGTGACAGGATGGAAAGGAAACGGTATTGGAAGACCAATCAATATACGGGTTGTGGGTACGAAGCCAAGGAAGTCCCAGTACTATAGGAAATAGGGGGGAAGGAACGATATCCCACTGAAGACTTTCTTGGTGCTTGGTTCCGATTAGAAGCTTCAAGAGGATGGTTTCATGGGTAACTGGACCGGTGCGTAGGGTGCTTCCATCTACCATATGCAGAGGTACGGGTTTCTTTTTTAGTTGGGTAGGAACAGCCAAGGAGGTGGCAAGGGATAGATCAAAGAAGCTGTTACTGGCTCCGGAGTCGATGATGGCGTTCAATTCAACGCTTCTATCTCCCCACTGTAAGGTGACAGGAATAGTTAGGTGGGTAGAAGCGGAGCCGACCACACTTTGCAGAGAGGCAATAGTAAGATGGCTCTTACCTCTTTCAGAAGGACGTGGTGGTCGTGTAGGGCAGCCACGTAACAGGTGACCTGGTTGGCCGCAGTATAGGCAGAGATTCTGGGTGCGACGTCTATCACGCTCAGAGGACGACAGCGGACCTTTAATAGTGCCAATCTCCATGGGTTCGGGACTTGAAGAGGAGGAGGTCGGTCGTGGAGAAGTCACAGGGGAAGGTTCGTGTCTTCGAGGAGGCGTGAAAGGAGTATTAGAGAGTCTCTCTTGACGTCGTTCTCTGAAGTGCTGGTCCAAGACCAGAGACTGGGTGATCAAGGCCTCCAAGGAAGTAGGTACTCCTATACGAGCCAATTCGTCTTTCAGTTGTTCGGAAAGACCATGACGAAAGTGATCTTTAAGGCCCACATCATTCAGGCCTGTATCGGCTGCCACCGCCCGGAACTCAGAGATGTAGTCCTCCACCGGTCGCCTTCCTTGTTTTAGATGTCGGATGGTGGTTAAAGCAGCAGAAGACCTTAGGGGGTCATCATAGATAGGATTCATAGCCCGGACGAAGGAACCCCAGGAAGTCAATAGGGGGCTTCCTTCACGTAGTAACTGGAAGGCCCATTCCTGTGGAGGTCCAGACAGTAAGGAGATGGCTGACCTCACCTTCACAGAGTCTGATCCATAGGTAAGTGGGCAAAGTGAAAACATGAGCTCACATGCGGTGATGAACGTACGATACCTTGTGCGATCACCGGCAAATCGTTCAGGCATGTTGACTCTGGGATCGGGAGCGGGCAGATCCACCTGCTGTATCACAGAGCCAGATGGTGATGGAGGTAATGCAGCATTCTCAGCACGGCTTCTTTCCTTATGCAATAAGGATTCTTGGCCGGTTTGTAGTTTCTGTACCACCTTGGTTAGTGCTGATACCTGTTCTGTAAGTACAGCAAGGATTTGGTTCGAGCTTGCGGGTTCCATGTTTTGAGAAACCAGGTTATTCTGTAAGGACAGAGGCTTGAACCCCTGTGTGGTGTTGGGTGTATGGACCCCAATAGCAAGCCGAAAGAGGAGACCAGAAGGAATATAACTAATAGAGCTTTACTGAAGGCAACAAAATATAAGTCCAGAACAAACGTAATGCAAGTTTCTTTGGTGGAAATAAAGTCCAGAATACGTAATGCAAGGTTTCTTTGGCAGAAATGAAAGTCCAGAATAAACGTAATGCAAGGTTTCTTTGGCAGAAATGAAAGTCCAGAACGGAAAGTCGTAGGGATTTGAGGACAGGGTCCGGTACTGATGTCGTGGAGACAAGCCTGGGAATGGAACGGGCACTGTGATGGCAAGTTTGGAATGGAAGTAAGCTGGTACCGTGGCAACCGGAACAGAAGCAGGACTTGCACTTTGAAAGCAGGAACGGAAGCAGGACTGGCACCTTGGAAGCAGGGCGAAAGCAGGACAGGCACCTTGGAAGCAGGAACGGAAGCCGGACTGGCACCTTGGAAGCAGAAACGGAAGTCGGACTGGCACCTTGGAAGCAGGGCGAAAGCAGGACAGGCACCTTGGAAGCAGGAACGGAAGTCGGACTGGCACCTTGGAAGCAGGGCGAAAGCAGGACAGGCACCTTGGAAGCAGGAACGGAAGTCGGACTGGCACCTTGGAAGCAGGGCGAAAGCAGGACAGGCACCTTGGAAGCAGGGCGAAAGCAGGACAGGCACCTTGGAAGCAGGAAACGGAAGTCAGGATGTCCTTAGCGTAGCACGAAGGGAACCACTGGGTAACGTGGTGGAACCACAGTATAACCTGGTTAGTGAGCTGGAGAAAGCGGCAGGTTTAAATAGGGTTCAGGGAATCATACGAACACCGTTCACCTGGGACTTGCAGGTGGAATTGAGATACCTGAGTGCTTGGCAGATTAATTGGTGGTATGCGAGGAGTACCTGAGTTTTCATGTTCCAGGATGGACGATCGCGCATGCGCGCCCGACCTCCGCTCAGATGGATCGCGGAGACGGCGTGGGACGCATCTTGGATCTCCTCCCTCGAGCTGCAGGCCGGAACCAGGGAGCGACGCGCCACGAGGGACCTCAGGTGAGTCTGCCAGGTGTCCCAACATGGCGGCCGCGGTCCGACCGCGGCGCGGGGCATCACACATTGTAACGCACAAGTTAGGAGTTGCAATGAAATTTGCTAATGCAACTCTTCTTAGAAAATCTGCACAACGTGTTTCCCTATTCATTTCAGTGGGAATTTTATAAAAAATGCTATTCTTTGATTTCTGAGCAGAAAACTGTTTTTCTACAAAAGACTTGAAATGCCCTGTGTTCATTTTATTGTAACGCACAAGTTAGGAGTTGCAATGAAATTTGCTAATGCAACTGCTTCTTAGAAAATCTGCACAATGTGTTTCCCTATTCATTTCAATTGGGTTTTCAAGAAAGTGCTAATATTTGATTTCCTGAGCAGAAAACTGTTTTTCTTGAAAGGACTTGAATTGTCCTGAGTTCATTTCATTGTAATGCACAAGTTACAGTTGGAATGAAATTAGCTAAGGCAACTGCTTCTTAGAAAATCTGCACAACGTGTTTCCCTATTCATTTCAATCGGATTTTCATGAAACTGCTAATCTTTGATTTCCTGAGCAGAAATCTGTTTTTCTACAAAAGACTTGAAATGCCCTGTGTTCATTTCATTGTAACGCACAAGTTAGGAGTTGCAATGAAATTTGCTAATGCAACTGCTTCTTAGAAAATCTGCACAATGTGTTTCCCTATTCATTTCAATTGGATATTCAAGAAAGTGCTAATATTTGATTTCCTGAGCAGAAAACTGTTTTTCTTGAAAGGACTTGAATTGTCCTGAGTTCATTTCATTGTAATGCACAAGTTACAGTTGGAATGAAATTAGCTAAGGCAACTGCTTCTTAGAAAATCTGCACAACGTGTTTCCCTATTCTTTTCAATGGGATTTTCATGAAACTGCTAATCTTTGATTTCCTGAGCAGAAAAATGTTTTTCTTGAAAGGACATGAATTGTCCTAAGTTCATTTCATTGTAATGCACAAGTTACAGTTGGAATGAAATTTGCTAAGGCAACTGCTTCTTAGAAAATCTGCACAACGTGTTTCCCTTTTCATTTCAATGAGATTTTCAAGTACATGCTATTCTTTGATTTCCTGAGCGGAAAACTGTTTTTCTTCAAAAGACTTGAATTGCCCTGTGTTCATTTCATTGTAACGCACAAGTTAGAGTTGGAATGAAATTTGCTAAGGCAACTGCTTCTTAGAAAATCTACAAAACGTGTTTCCCTATTCATTTCAATGAGATTTTCATGAAACTGCTAATCTTTGATTTCCTGAGCAGAAAAATGTTTTTCTACAAAAGACTTGAAATGCCCTGTGTTCATTTTATTGTAACGCACAAGTTAAGAGTTGCAATGAAATTTACTAATGCAACTGCCTCTTAGAAAATTTGTACATGTTTCCTGAGCAGAAAACTGTTTTTCTTGAAAGGACTTGAATTGTCCTGAGTTCATTTCATTGTAATGCACAAGTTACAGTTGGAATGAAATTAGCTAAGGCAACTGCTTCTTAGAAAATCTGCACAACGTGTTTCCCTATTAATTTGAATCGGATTTTCATGAAACTGCTAATCTTTGATTTCCTGAGCAGAAATCTGTTTTTCTACAAAAGACTTGAAATGCCCTGTGTTCATTTCATTGTAACGCACAAGTTAGGAGTTGCAATGAAATTTGCTAATGCAACTGCTTCCTAGAAAATCTGCACAATGTGTTTCCCTATTCATTTCAATTGGATATTCAAGAAAGTGCTAATATTTGATTTCCTGAGCAGAAAACTGTTTTTCTTGAAAGGACTTGAATTGTCCTGAGTTCATTTCATTGTAATGCACAAGTTACAGTTGGAATGAAATTAGCTAAGGCAACTGCTTCTTAGAAAATCTGCACAACGTGTTTCCCTATTCTTTTCAATGGGATTTTCATGAAACTGCTAATCTTTGATTTCCTGAGCAGAAAACTGTTTTTCTTGAAAGGACTTGAATTGTCCTGAGTTCATTTCATTGTAATGCACAAGTTACAGTTGGAATGAAATTTGCTAAGGCAACTGCGTCTTAGAAAATCTGCACAACGTGTTTCCAAAATCTGTACAACGTGTTTCCATTTTCATTTCAATGAGATTTTCAAGAACACGTGTTTCCCTATTGATTTCAATCGGATTTTCATGAAACTGCTAATCTTTGATTTCCTGAGCAGAAATCTGTTTTTCTACAAAAGACTTGAAATGCCCTGTGTTCATTTCATTGTAACGCACAAGTTACAGTTGGAATGAAATTTGCTAAGGCAACTGCTTCTTAGAAAATCTGCACAACGTGTTTCCAAAATCTGCACAACGTGTTTCCATTTTCATTTCAATGAGATTTTCAAGAACATGCTATTCTTTGATTTCCTGAGCAGAAAACTGTTTTTCTTCAAAAGACTTGAATTGCCCTGTGTTCATTTCATTCTAACGCACTGGTTAGAAATTGCAATGAAATTTGCTAATGCAACTGCTTCTTGGAAAATCTGCACAATGTGTTTGCCTATTCATTTCAATGGGATTTTCAAGAAAATGCTAATCTTTAATTTCTGAGCTGAAAACAGTTTTTCTTGATAGGACTTGAATTGCCCTGTGTTCATTTCATTGTAACGCACAAGTTAGGAGTTGCAATGAAATTTGCTAATGCAACTCTTCTTAGAAAATCTGCACAACGTGTTTCCCTATTCATTTCAGTGGGAATTTTATAAAAAATGCTATTCTTTAATTTCTGAGCAGAAAACAGTTTTTCTACAAAAGACTTGAAATGCCCTGTGTTCATTTCATTGTAACGCACAAGTTAGAGTTGGAATGAAATTTACTAAGGCAACTGCCTCTTAGAAAATCTGCACAACGTGTTTTCCTATTCATTTCAATTGGATTTTCATGAAACTGCTAATCTTTGATTTCCTGAGCAGAAAACTGCTTTTCTTCAAAAGACTTGAATTGTCCTTAGTTCATTTCATTGTAATGAACACGTTAGAGCTGCAATGAAATTTGCTAAGGCAACGGCTTCTTAGAAAATCTGCACAACGTGTTTCCATTTTTTGATTTCAATGAGATTTTCAAGAACATGCTATTCTTTGATTTCCTGAGCAGAAGACTGTTTTTCTTCAAAAGACTTGAATTGCCCTGTGTTCATTTCATTGTAACGCACAAGTTAGGAGTTGCAATGAAATTTGCTAATGCAACTGCTCTTTAGAAAATCTGCACAACGTGTTTCCCTATTCATTTCAATGGGATTTTCATGAAACTGCTAATTTTTGATTTCCTGAGCAGAAAAATGTTTTTCTTCAAAAGACTTGAATTGCCCTGTGTTCATTTCATTGTAACGCACAAGTTAGAGTTGGAATGAAATTTGATAAGGCAACTGCTTCTTAGAAAATATGCACAACGTGTTTCCAAAATCTGCACAACGTGTTTCCATTTTCATTTCAATGAGATTTTCAAGAACACGTGTTTCCCTATTCATTTCTTTGGGATTTTCATGAAACTGCTAATCTTTGATTTCCTGAGCAGAAAACTGTTTTTCTTCAAAAGACTTGAATTGCCCTGTGTTCATTTCATTCTAACGCACTGGTTAGAAGTTGCAATGAAATTTGCTAACGCAACTGCTTCTTGGAAAATCTGCACAACGTGTTTGCCTATTCATTTCAATGGGATTTTCAAGAAAATGCTAATCTTTGATTTCCTGAGCTGAAAACAGTTTTTCTTGATAGGACTTGAATTGCCCTGTGTTCATTTCATTGTAACGCACAAGTTAGGAGTTGCAATGAAATTTGCTAATGCAACTCTTCTTAGAAAATCTGCACAACATGTTTCCCTATTCATTTCAGTGGGAATTTTATAAAAAATGCTATTCTTTGATTTCTGAGCAGAAAACTGTTTTTCTTGAAAAGATTTGAATTGACCTTAGTTCATTTCATTGTAACGCACAAGTTAGAGTTGCAATGAAATTTGCTAAGGCAACTGCTTCTTCGAAAATCTGCACAACGTGTTTCCCTTTTCATTTCAATGGTATTTTCATAAAACTGATAATCTTTGATTTCCTGAGCAGAAAACTGTTTTTCTTGAAAGGACTTGATATGACTTTAGTTCATTTCATTGTAACGCACAAGTTAGGAGTTGCAATGAAATTTGCTAATGCATCTGCTCCTTAGAAAATATGCACAACGTGTTTCCCTATTCATTTCAATCGGATTTTCAGGAAACTGCTAATCTTTGATTTCCTGATCAGAAAACTGTTTTTCTACAAAAGACTTGAAATGCCCTGTGTTCATTTCAATGTAACGCACAAGTTAGAGTTGGAATGAAATTTGCTAATGCAACTGCTTCTTCGAAAATCTGCACAACGTGTTTCCCTTTTCATTTCAATGGGATTTTCATGAAACTGCTAATCTTTGATTTCCTGAGCAGAAAACTGTTTTTCTTGAAAGTACTTGAATTGTCCTGAGTTCATTTCATTGTAAGGCACAAGTTAGAGTTGGAATGAAACTTGCTAAGGCAACTGCCTCTTAGAAAATCTGCGGGGGGCGTGGCCGGGACATCCAGGAAGATGGCCGCATGATCGGTGAGCTCCGCTGAGCACGCTGTGTTTACCCCTTTTCCGCTGCACATCCGCACCCTTGGTTAAAGCCAGGAAGCCTCCACACACTCCTGTCCCCCCAGAGCTTGCTGGAAATCCGCAGACAGGGTCCATCAGGCCGTTTCTGGCCCCTCTTTCGACCGCTGAAAACGCTGACCCGGATTCCAAGATGGCCGCCGCCGCTTGCTCCTCGGCCTCCAGCTCTCCAACGCACTCAGTGAGTGTTTGGGACCCCCCAAATGACCTCCGCCAGCTCTTACAATATCTCCCCAGTAAAGAGGACTTAGCCATTGCCAACACTGAACTGGGAGCTTCTCTCCTCTCAGAAATCCGCGCGCTGCGCACAGATCTTGGCGGTATTCAAACCAGGCTGCAGCACGTGGAGGTGACGCAGGAACAACAGTCTGCCACGATAGTGGCCCACTCCGCTGCAATAACCACGCAGCGCTCGGCCTTACAAATGATGGCTCGCCATTTAGAAGATGTAGAGAACAGAAATCGCCGGAATAACATCAGGGTTCGAGGCCTCCCGGTGATAGAAAACACACAGGAGGAATTAAAATGCACCCTCACCGCTTTATTTAACGAAGTTTTGGAACGGGACCCTGCCACGGTTATCGAAATGGAACGCTATCACAGAACACTGAGACCAAAAGGCCCACCTGACGCTCCCCCATGTGACGTGATTTGCTGCCTTTTACGCTACCCGCTGAAAGACTCCATACTGGCAGCGACCCGAGGTTCTCGCACCATTGATTTTGCGGGGGCTAAGATTTTGCTATTTCAGGATCTCTCGCCCGCCACCTTGCAGTCCAGACGAATGCTACGTCCGCTCACGGCTGCCTTGCAGGACATGAAACTTCAATATAAGTGGCTATTTCCATTTGGCCTCCAAGTCCGCACGCCATCGGGACCTCTCAGCCTTCGCAGCGAGATGGATCTCCCACTGTTTCTGGAGGAACTCTCTCTTCCACCGGACACGCTTCCAGCTTGGCCAGACCTGGCACTGCTATATATGCCGCCAGAACAGGCCCCAACACGCCCGCGAAGATCCCGCCGCAGACGCCGTTCCTCCTCCTCGCAGGCACCGGTGAATTGAACTGGCTTCCATCTGCTCCGTCTACGTTGTCCTGGGACCTCTGGACCTCTCCTTATGTTGCGGAAGCCGCCCTTAGCTGACACCGGCACCTAACCGATTTGAAGACCATGACAACGTCAGTATCCTTTTTATATGCTCCTTGGCCTGAGAGGCCCTCTGAAGTGCGCTTGGTCGCCTAAGCCTCTTCCCCGGCCGACTTGTGTAATACGGCTGGAGGCGAGGTTCCTACTCACCCTTGAACCTACCCCAGCCTGACCTTACCGTTTACGGCCTAACACACTGCCTGACTCCATGCGCCTCAGGGGCGGCCTGTGCGAACTGTTATTTTCTTTTTTCTTCTTTTTCCTGAGTACACCCGTGTACGTATCCGAACAGGGGGCTGCGCGTTCAGCGCCTCCTGGGTGCTTTTTGAACTTTTTGGAAACAAAGTTTTTACTTATTTTATTCCGCTGCTTTCTTAATATCTGTTGCTAAATTGCACTCTCAATATTGTTATACTACTTGATTTTCACTGTTGACTGTCCCGCGCCGGGTAACCCCCACGAGTCAGTGCCTACACAGTGTGTTGGTGGTGTACGCACCCCCCTCTGTGACCTGAGACTCCCCCGCGCCCACTCGGTGACGTGGTGAATTGTCTCTTTAGGCACGTGCTCCTTGTGTATATATTTGTACCATTGTAATTGGTTATCTGTCTTTGTTCCCCTGTACCTGGTTTGGCCTACTGGGCGCTCCCCCATATCCCCTTCTCAGTTCTTTCATATTTTATCTCTCTCACGATTATACCATGGCCACCTTCCCCCGCACTCTTAAAGTTCTCTCCATTAACGCAAAAGGGCTGAAGATACCCGAAAAGCGCCATGCGGCCCTCCGGGAATTTACATCACTTCACGTGGATGTAGTATTAGTGCAGGAAACCCACTTTCCACAGGCCCGGCCTCCCTCTTTCAAAAACCACAAATATTCTACAGGTTATTTTAGTAATGCCACTGCTGGTAAAGTTTGCTGAACGGCGGTGTTGTTTTCTCGCTCCATCCCATTTAGCAACTCGACCTCCTTGTTAGATCCTGCTGGTCGTTACACGTTTGTGAAGGGCAAAATTGGTGCGCAGTGGTACACTTCCGTCTCCATATACCTCCCGAATCGACAGCAACACTCCGCCATTCGTTCTATACTTCGTCGACTGCAGGACTTCCAGGAGGGTATCTTAGTGGTGGGAGGTGACCTCAACCTACCGCTTGACGCTCGCCTGGATACCTCTAGAGGTGTCACTAGCACCCCACACTCCGTCCTCCGCCGCACTCGACTTGCGCTACAATCCCTGAGATTGATGGACTGCTGGCGCTCGCTCTTCCCCTCCACACGAGATTAAACGTATTATAGCGTTCCGCATCAGCTCTACACACGCCTTGACTATATCTTTCTCCCTTTCGGTAGTATGCACCTTTTGGAATCTGCCACCATTGGCCGCATGACCTGGTCAGATCACTGCCCGGTCCTGATCACGCTCTCCTCCCCCCTCGCCCGCCCTAGGGAGAAACTCTGGCGCCTCAATGAATCCCTTCTCACCGACCCCCAGATTAAGGAGCAGTTGCCTTAGCAAATTTCATTGCAAATCTAACTTGTGCGTTACAATGAAATGAACACAGGGCAATTCAAGTCTTTTGAAGAAAAACAGTTTTCTGCTCAGGAAATCAAAGATTAGCAGTTTCATGAAAATCCCAATGAAATTAATAGGGAAACACGTGTTCTTGAAAATCTCATTGAAATGAAAATGGAAACACGTTGTACAGATTTTGGAAACACGTTGTGCAGATTTTCTAAGACGCAGTTGCCTTAGCAAATTTCATTCCAACTGTAACTTGTGCATTACAATGAAATGAACTTAGGACAATTCAAGTCTTTTTAAGAAAAACAGTTTTCTGCTCAGGAAACACGTACAAATTTTCTAAGAGGCAGTTGCATTAGTAAATTTCATTGCAACTCTTAACTTGTGCGTTACAATAAAATGAACACAGGGCATTTCAAGTCTTTTGTAGAAAAACATTTTTCTGCTCAGGAAATCAAAGATTAGCAGTTTCATGAAAATCCCATTGAAATGAATAGGGAAACACGTTGGGATTTTCTAAGAAGCAGTTGCCTTAGCAAATTTCATTGCAACTCTAACTTGTGCGTTACTTTGAAATGAACTAAGGACAATTCAAGTCTTTTCAAGAAAAACAGTTTTCTGCTCAGGAAATCAAAGATTATCAGTTTCATGAAAATCCCATTGAAATGAATAGGGAAACACGTTGTGCAGATTTTCTAAGAAGCAGTTGCCTTAGCAAATTTCATTGCAACTCCTAACTCGTGCGTTACAATGAAATGAACTCCGGACAATTCAAGTCCTTTCAAGAAAAACTGTTTTCCGCTCAGGAAATCAAATAATAGTATGTACTTGAAAATCTCATTGAAATGAATAGGGAAACACGTTGTGCAGATTTTCTAAGAAGCAGTTGCCTTAGCTAATTTCATTCCAACTGTAACTTGTGCATTACAATGAAATGAACTCAGGACAATTCAAGTCCTTTCAAGAAAAACAGTTTTCTGCTCAGGAAATCAAATATTAGCACTTTCTTGAAAATCCAATTGAAATGAATAGGGAAACACATTGTGCAGATTTTCTAAGAAGCAGTTGCATTAGCAAATTTCATTGCAACTCCTAACTTGTGCGTTACAATGAAATTAACACAGGGCATTTCAAGTCTTTTGTAGAAAAACAGTTTTCTGCTCAGGAAATCAAAGATTAGCAGTTTCATGAAAATCCGATTGAAATGAATAGGGAAACACGTTGTGCAGATTTTCTAACAAGCAGTTGCCTTAGCTAATTTCATTCCAACTGTAACTTGTGCATTACAATGAAATGAACTCAGGACAATTCAAGTCCTTTCAAGAAAAACAGTTTTCTGCTCAGGAAATCAAATATTAGCACTTTCTTGAAAATCCAATTGAAATGAATAGGGAAACACATTGTGCAGATTTTCTAAGAAGCAGTTGCATTAGCAAATTTCATTGCAACTCCTAACTTGTGCGTTACAATGAAATGAACACAGGGCAATTCAAGTCTTTTGTAGAAAAACAGATTTCTGTTCAGGAAATCAAAGATTAGCAGCTTCATGAAAATCCCATTGAAATGAATAGGGAAACACGTTGTGCAGATTTTTTAAGGAGCAGTTGCCTTAGCAAATTTCATTGCAAATCTAACTTGTGTGTTACAATGAAATGAATACAGGGCAATTCAAGTCTTTTGAAGAAAAACAGTTTTCTGCTCAGGAAATCAAAGATTAGCATTTTCATGAAAATCCCAATTAAATGAATAGGGAAACACGTGTTCTTGAAAATCTCATTGAAATGAAAATGGAAACACGTTGTGCAGATTTTGGAAATACGTTGTGCAGATTTTCTAAGAAGCAGTTGCCTTTGCGAATTTCATTCCAACTGTAACTTGTGCATTACAATGAAATGAACTTAGGACAATTCAAGTCCTTTCAAGAAAAACATTTTTCTGCTCAGGAAATCAAAGATTAGCAGTCTCATGAAAATCCCATTGAAATGAATAGGGAAACACGTTGTGCAGATTTTCTAAGAAGCGGTTGCCTTACCAAATTTCTTTGCAACTCTAACTTGTTCGTTACAATGAAATGAACACAGGGCATTTCAAGTCTTTTGTAGAAAAACAGTTTTCTGCTCAGGAAATCAAAGATTATCAGTTTCATGAAAATCCCATTGAAATGAATAGGGAAACACGTTGTGCAGATTTTCTAAGTAGCAGTTGCCTTAGCAAATTTCATTGCAACTCCTAACTCGTGCGTTACAATGAAATGAACTCAGGACAATTCAAGTCCTTTCAAGAAAAACAGTTTTCCGCTCAGGAAATCAAAGAATAGCATTTTCATGAAAATCCCACTGAAATGAATAGGGAAACACGTTGTGCAGATTTCTAAGAAGCAGTTGCCTTAGCAAATTTCATTTAAATCTAACTTGTGCGTTACAATGAAATGAACACAGGGCATTTCAAGTCTTTTGAAGAAAAACAGTTTTCTGCTCAGGAAATCAAAGATTAGCAGTTTCATGAAAATCCCAATGAAATGAATAGGGAAACACGTGTTCTTGAAAATCTCATTGAAATAAAAATGGAAACACGTTGTGCAGATTTTGGAAACACGTTGTGCAGATTTTCTAAAAAGCAGTTGCCTTAGCAAATTTCAATGCAACTCTAATGCTAGGGTCAGACTAGCGCACTTTTAACGTGCGTTTAGCCGCACGAAATCACGGCCGTACTAGCAGCAAATGACGTCCAATGCCGGGGAACAGACGAAGTACGGCCGCACGAAAGTTCGTCCGCGCAACGCAAGTGGCGAATGAATGCATTTTTTCGAGAACGTCAAACCGCTACTACTGACGTACAGAGTGCGCTGCGGCTGCATAGCGGCGTGTTTGCGTGATTGGGAGACGTCAGACGCTGCACACGTCCGGCCTACATAACGTGCACAGACCAAACACTTCCTGTCTTGTCTGGGGGTAGCTGCAAGTTGCGTTAGACAATGGCTGGGACTGAGATCGACGTGGAGAGGCTGATCAATGCAGTGGCAGAGCATCCCGAGCTGTGGGACATGGCCTGCGACGGCTACAAAGACCGGCAGAAGAAGGCCAGTGCATGGGTCACAGTGTCCAGGGTGGTGTACCCAGAGTACGAGACGTGGTCTGATAAAGAGCAGAAGCTTCAGAGTGAGTAAATGATCATTTTATTGCATAGAATTCAATTGCATTGAACTTGAATGTAATATCAAACAAAATGGCATAACGAATTATCGTTGTCACTAAGGATTTGCGTTTCGGATTTCAGAATTTCGGAATTTAAACAACATTTTACTGATTCGTGTTTTGTGATGCGGGCGATTCCCAGATAATTTTTCGATCCGAAAATGTCAGATCCGAAATGTTCCCGAGCCGAAAATAAATATTGTACGAATATTCGATTGAACTTGAATTGTGTCAAATCGAAATATATTGCTTTGAAACGAGAACAGACGTTGCGAAAAACGAAAAATGTCCGAAATCACTAAAAGTAGATCCAAAAAACGAGCAAAGTGACACAAAGAAACGAAAAATGGTCCATATTCCGATGACATATCCCCGAAAAACGAGTCGAACCGAATCGAATCAAAACAGGGATCGTTCGAAAAGAGCCGAATCGAAAACTTTAAACATCCGAAAAATCAAACAGAAAAAATAATCGGTGCACAAGCCTAGGTGTCACATGTCAAATTATGTCCATCTGCCATGGCACCTGCCCTGCATTGCTAGTGAAATAATTAGACAGAGCATCGCGAAACCTGTTGGTGTGTCTATTCACAGGTATTATGTCATCGTTAGCATACTCATCCAGACCCGTTACTGTGAGGGTATCCTCGAAATTAACCCCATCCCTTGCACGAACATAGTTATGTAGGATGCAACAGCATTTCACTATGTCCACGCAGAAATCCACATTTACATCAAGTGGCCGATGAAAAATCCTCCACTTGTTGCTCAGTATGCCAAAGCTACACTCGACATACCGTCTTGCCCGCGACAGCCTGTTATTAAACACACGCTTCTTCACAGTCAGGTGTGTCCCCGAGTATGGCCGCAGGAGATGTGTGGATAGGCCGAATGCCTCGTCACCCACGAAGGCATAGGGGACTGACACGTCGCTGCCAGGCAAAGGTGCGGGTCTGGGGATGTTCAGGTTCCCACCCTCAATCTCATTCCACAGTGTTGAGTTCCGAAACAGTGTTGAGTCCGAGTCCTTGCCGTATGATCCAACATCCACATACACAAAATTATAGTTGGCATCTGCCACCGCCAGTAGGCCAATTGAAAAATAATGTTTATAATTTTGATACAGTGAGCCACTGTGCAGTGGCTTCACAATGCGGACATGTTTGCCGTCCACCGCTCCCAGGCAGTTGGGATAGTTCGCTCTCTCCCAGAATCCTGCTGCAATTGCCAGCCATGTCTCGCCTGTGGGTGTTGGCAAACATTGGTCCTTCATGGTTTCCCATATTGTTTGGCAGACCTTGCGGACGATCTCACCAGCTGTCGATCTGCCAATGCGGAAGTTGTAATGCAGATCCTTCAAACTGCATCCACTAGCGAGATACCTAGAACATGAAAGAAGCTGTGTTATGATCACATCATATAAACCTAACCTTATGTCACTCTCATCATGTTTTGCAGCACATGAAGCAATCAATAAATGGCGCACGGTGAGGGACAATCATACCAGGGTCCTGAAAAAGGAGGCTGAAGCTGCTCGCTCTGGAGCTGGTGCAAAGAAGAGGCGCAGCAATTTGTATGCCGACCAACTGTCCTTCCTGAGGAAGAGCCAGGAGCCGCGCAAGACCGTGAGCAGTATTGACCGGCCATCCACCTCTAGCTCACAAGGGCAAGACCTGCAGCCCGCAGGATCTGGCTGCTGCCAGGTGGAGGTCGAGCAGGGTGGTGCGGAGTCCCAGGTGGAGGATATGGAGTCCCAACAGGTGCCGGGTACAGCACCCACAGACAGCACCAGTACGGCTCCCAGGAGGAAGAAGCCACCATCAGCTGATGTCGAGCAGGCCATGGTCGCATTCATGGATGCGCACCATACACATCCACGCTGCATGGTCGCTGATTCCGAGGACATGTCCTTTTTTAATTCATGTCTCTCCCTGCTCAACATGATGACCCCAGCGCAGAAGGTGGATTATCGCCGCCGAAGCCTGGACCTCATACATGAGATACTGTCCCATCCACAACAGGCACCTGTATATCACGGTGTCGTGCCACAATACCCCCATCGTTATTCCCACCACTGCCAGGCGTTGCCTACCCGCCAACCCATGTCCCCTGTTGCTGGGCCACCCCCGGAGCCAGAGTACCACCGCAGCCATATGCACGGTCCTCATGACCCAGATGCTCCTCGGTATCATACCATGTGAAGTGTATCGTCTGTTCGTTTATGTTTGTCACAGTTTATTCATGTTGTTCTACTATTTTTATTTTATTACCTTCACTGGACATGCAATAATATATGTGTTTAATATGTTATTGTTATCTTCTGTCATATTATTTCGGGACTAAATATTTTATTTATTTCACATCGTTGTCAGTGTCATTACTCTTTCGTTACGTGTTCTGGAAGGTGATGCATGTGTGTGTGTGGCCATATAACTACTGACCTACAATAGAGCCTCTGCACACCGAGTACATGTCTGATGACTGGCAGCGATGTCATGAATGCAGGTGTTTGATAGTACTTACCACAAAGTGAGGACCAGCATCTCCTCCGGTGGTATGGCAGCCCTCATGTTGGTGTCCTCTTGGTCAGCGGCTCACGCACCTTCATCAACAGTTCATCAAAGGTGTGGATGGACATCCGCAGGTAGTTGAAGAACTTCACGGGGTCCCTCTCTCGCAGTGGCCTGTACAGTGTCACAAAGTGGCCATGCGTGTGTCTGGCAGTGTTGATTGGATGGACCCATGTTCGCCGTTGTCTTTTCTTCTTCAGGTACAGGTATCCCAGTGCAGCAAAAAGAAACACTTGGACTGCATCCATCTTGGAAAAATGCCACCATTCCCAAAATGCCTTTTTATACCCTTTCACTTTATTTGATTCATTCTGCAATTGATTTGGTTGATCATATCTCTCTTCTTCCAGCTCCGTGAAACAAAACGTACGAAAATGCGCATCGTTTGACCGCTTTCGCGCATTCCGTGAAAAAATACGTTCGTTCGTTCGACCGCACTTTTTCACGTTCGCGGGGAAAAATGCGTTCGTCTGACCCTAGCCTTACTTGTGCGTTACTTTGAAATGAACTAAGGACAATTCAAGTCTTTTCAAGAAAAACAGTTTTCTGCTCAGGAAATCAAAGATTAGCAGTTTCATGAAAATCCCATTGAAATGAATAGGGAAACACGTTGTGCAGATTTTCTAAGGAGCAGTTGCCTTAGCAAATTTCATTGCAACTCCTAACTCGTGCGTTACAATGAAATGAACTCAGGACAATTCAAGTCCTTTCAAGATTTTTCCGCTCAGGAAATCAATGAATAGTATGTACTTGAAAATCTCATTGAAATGAAAAGGGAAACACGTTGTGCAGATTTTCTAAGAAGCAGTTGCCTTAGAAAATTTCATTCCAACTGTAACTTGGGCCATTATCAACCATTTGGGCCATTATCAACCATTGTCTGATAACCTATTCATTAACAGGACTATACATAGGACAAGGGGTCATCCATTTAGACTGGAAGAAAGAAAATTTAGCTTAAAGCATAGGAAGGGTTATTTTACGGTGAGAACAATAAAGCTGTGGAATTCTCTGCCTGTTGAGGTGGTTGGGTCAGAGTCTGTACAGACTTTTAAAAAACGACTGGATGACTTCCTGCAGACACAGAATATTAAGGGTTATAATATTTAATATGTGGGTAAAAGCTTCTTGATCCAAGGAGAAATCTGACTGCCATTCTGGGGTCAAGAAGGAATTTTTTCCCAGTATGTTGCATATTGGCAAGCATTCAGACTGTGTTTTTTGCCTTCTTTTGGATCAACAGCAGTAGGTTATGTGGGAGAGGCTGAACCCGATGGACGCATGTCTTTTTTCAGCCTATATAACTATGTAACTATGTAACTATGTAACTTGTGCATTACAATGAAATGAACTCAGGACAATTCAAGTCCTTTCAAGAAAAACTGTTTTCTGCTCAGGAAATCAAAGATTAGCAGTTTCATGAAAATCTCAATGAAATGAATAGGAAAACACATTGTGCAGATTTTCTAAGAGGCATTAGCAAATTTCATTCCAACTCTAACTTGTGCGTTACAATGAAATGAACACAGGGCAATTCAAGTCTTTTGAAGAAAAACAGTTTTTCGTTCAGGAAATCAAAGAATAGCATGTACTTGAAAATCTCATTGAAATGAAAAGGGAAACACGTTGTGCAGATTTTCTAAGAAGCAGTTGTCTTAACAAATTTCATTCCAAATGTAACTTGTGCATTACAATGAACTGAACTCAGGACAATTCAAGTCCTTTCAAGAAAAACAGTTTTCTGCTCAGGAAATCAAAGATTAGCAGTTTCATGAAAATCCTATTTAAATGAATAGGGAAACACGTTGTGCAGATTTTCTAAGAAGCGGTTGCTTTAGCAAATTTCATTGCAACTCTAACTTGTTCGTTACAATGAAATGAACTAAGGACAATTCAAGTCTTTTCAAGAACAACAGTTTTCTGCTCAGGAAATCAAAGATTAGCAGTTTCATGAAATTCCAATTGAAATGAATAGGGAAAGACGTTGTGCAGATTTCTAAGAAGCAGTTGCCTTAGCAAATTTCATTCCAACTCTAACTTGTGCGTTACAATGAAATGAACACAGGGCAATTCAAGTCTTTTGAAGAAAAACAGTTTTCCGCTCAGGAAATCAAAGAATAGCATGTACTTGAAAATCTCATTGAAATGAAAAGGGAAACACGTTGTGCAGATTTTCTAAGAAGCAGTTGCCTTAACAAATTTCATTCCAAATGTAACTTGTGCATTACAATGAAATGAACTCAGAACAATTCAAGTCATTTCAAGAAAAACAGTTTTCTGCTCAGGAAATCAAAGATTAGCAGTTTCATGAAAATCCCAATGAAATGAATAGGGAAACACATTGTGCCGATTTTCTAAGGAGCAGTTGCCTTAGCAAATTTCATTGCAACTATTAACTCGTGCGTTACAATGAAATGAACTCCGGACAATTCAAGTCCTTTCAAGAAAAACAGTTTTCTGCTCAGGAAATCAAAGATTAGCAGTTTCATGAAAATCTCAATAAAATGAATAGGGAAACACATTGTGCAGATTTTCTAAGAGGCAGTTGCATTAGCAAATTTCATTCCAACTCCTAACTTGTGCGTTACAATGAAATGAACTACGGACAATTCAATTTTTTTAAGAAAAACAGTTTTCTGCTCAGGAAATCAAAGATTAGCATTTTCTTGAAAATCCCATTGAAATGAATAGGGAAACACGTTGTGCAGATTTTCTAAGAAGCGGTTGAATTAGCAAATTTCATTGCAACTCCTAACTTGTGCGTTACAATGAAATGAACACAGGTCATTTCAAGTCTTTTGTAGAAAAACAGTTTTCTGCTCAGGAAATCAAAGATTAGCAGTTTCATGAAAATCCCATTGAAATGAATAGGGAAACACGTTGTGCAGATTTTCTAAGAAGCGGTTGAATTAGCAAATTTCATTGCAACTCTAACTTGTTCGTTACAATGAATTGAACTAAGGACAATTCAAGTCTTTTCAAGAACAACAGTTTTCTGCTCAGGAAATCAAAGATTAGCAGTTTCATGAAAATCCCATTGAAATGAATAGGGAAACACGTTGTGCAGATTTTCTAAGGAGCAGTTGCCTTAGCAAATTTCATTGCAACTCCTAACTCGTGCGTTACAATGAAATGAACTCAGGACAATTCAAGTCCTTTCAAGAGTTTTCCGCTCAGGAAATCAAAGAATAGTATGTACTTGAAAATCTCATTGAAATGAATAGGGAAACACATTATGCAGATTTTCTAAGAGGCATTAGCAAATTTCATTCCAACTCTCACTTGTGCGTTACAATGAAATGAACACAGGGCAATTCAAGTCTTTTGACGAAAAACAGTGTTCCGCTCAGGAAATCAAAGAATAGCATGTACTTGAAAATCTCATTGAAATGAAAAGGAAAACACGTTGTGCAGATTTTCTAAGAAGCAGTTGCCTTAGCAAATTTCATTCCAAATGTAACTTGTGCATTACAATGAAATGAACGCAGGACAATTCAAGTCCTTTCAAGAAAAACTGTTTTCTGCTCAGGAAATCAAAGATTAGCAGTTTCATGAAAATCTTAATGAAATGAATAGGGAAACACATTGTGCAGATTTTCTAAGAGGCAGTTACATAGTTACATAGTTATTACATAGTTATATAGGCTGAAAAAAGACATGCGTCCATCGGGTTCAGCCTCTCCCACATAACCTACTGCTGTTGATCCAAAAGAAGGCAAAAAACCCAGTCTGAAATGCTTGCCAATATGCAACATACTGGGAAAAAATTCCTTCTTGACCCCAGAATGGCAGTCAGATTTCTCCTTGGATCAAGAAGCTTTTACCCACATATTAAATATTATAACCCTTAATATTCTGTGTCTGCAGGAAGTCATCCAGTCGTTTTTTAAAAGTCTGTACAGACTCTGACCCAACCACCTCAACAGGCAGAGAATTCCACAGCTTTATTGTTCTCACCGTAAAATAACCCTTCCTATGCTTTAAGCTAAATTTTCTTCTTCCAGTCTAAATGGATGACCCCTTGTCCTATGTATAGTCCTGTTAATGAATAGGTTATCAGACAATGGTTGATAATGGCCCCGTATATATATTTATATAAGGTTATCAGATCCCCTCTAAGGCGCCTTTTCTCTAAACTAAACAGGTTTAAGCTTGTTAGTCTTTCCTCATAACTTAACCCTTCCATCCCCCTTATTAATTTAGTTGCCCGTCTCTGCACTTTTTCTAGCGATATAATATCTTTTTTTAAGACAGGTGCCCAAAATTGCAAGGCATATTCAAGGTGCGGCCTGACCATTGATTTATACAGAGGCAAAATTATGTTTTCATCCCGTGAGTGAACTCCCCTTTTAATGCATGCCAGTACTTTGCTGGCCTTGGCGGCTGCTGTTTGACATTGCACATTGTTACTTAGTTTGAAGTCTATGATTATTCTCAAATCCTTCTCCTGCTTGGATTTCCCTAACTCCGTACCATTTAGGGTATAAATTGCTTGTGTGTTCTTCACTCCAAAGTGCATAACTTTACATTTATCTAGATTAAATTTCATCTGCCATTTAAGTGCCCAGTCCCCCAATCTATCTAAATCCCTCTGCAGCGAAGTAACATCCTGCTCACATTGTATTACTTTTCCTAGCTTTGTGTCATCTGCAAACACTGATACATGACTTTCAATGCCTATCTCAAGGTCATTTATAAATAAATTGAATAGTATTGGTCCTATAACAGACCCAAATTTCATTGCAACTCTTAACTTGTGCGTTACAATGAAATGAACACAGGGCATTTCAAGTCTTTTGTAGAAAAACAGTTTTCTGCTCAGAAATCAAAGAATAGCATTTTCATGAAAATCCCACTGAAATGATTAGGGAAACACGTTGTGCAGATTTCTAATAAGCAGTTGCCTTAGCAAATTTCATTGCAAATCTAACTTGTGCGTTACAATGAAATGAACTAAAGTCAATTCAAGTCCTATAAAGAAAAACTGTTTTCAGCTCAGGAAATCAAAGATTAGCAGTTTCATGAAAATCCCATTGAAATGAATAGGGAAACACGTTGTGCAGATTTTCTAAGAAGCGGTTGCCTTAGCAAATTTCATTGCAACTCTAACTTGTTCGTTACAATACAATGAACTAAGGACAATTCAAGACTTTTGAAGAAAAACAGTTTTCTGCTCAGGAAATCAAAGATTAGCAGTTTCATGAAAATCCCATTGAAATAAATAGGGAAACACGTTGTGCGGATTTTCTAAGAAGCAGCTGCCTTAGCAAATTTCATTCCAACTGTAACTTGTGCGTTACAATAAACTGAACTCAGGACAATTCAAGTCCTTTCAAGAGAAACAGTTTTCTGCTCAGGAAATCAAAGATTAGCATTTTCTTGAAAATCCCATTGAAATGAATAGGGAAACACGTTGTGCAGATTTTCTAAGAAGCGGTTGAATTATCAAATTTCATTGCAACTCATAACTTGTGCGTTACAATGAAATGAACACAGGGCACTTCAAGACTTTTGTAGAAAAACAGATTTCTGCTCAGGAAATAAAAGATTAGCAGTTTCATGAAAATCCCAATGAAATGAATAGGGAAACACGTTGTGCAGATTTTCTAAGAAGAGTTGCATTAGCAAATTTCATTGCAACTCTAACTTGCATATGTAACTATGTAACTATGTAACTTGTTCGTTACAATGAAATGAACTAAGGACAATTCAAGTCTTTTCAAGAAAAACAGTTTTCTGCTCAGGAAATCAAAGATTAGCAGTTTCAAGAAAATCCCAATGAAATGAATAGGTAAACACGTACAAATTTTCTCAGAGGCAGTTGCATTAGCAAATTTCATTGCAACTCTTAACTTGTGCGTTACAATAAAATGAACACAGGGCATTTCAAGTCTTTTGTAGAAAAACAGTTTTCTGCTCAGGAAATCAAAGATTATCAGTTTCATGAAAATCTCAATGAAATGAATAGGGAAACACATTGTGCAGATTTTCTAAGAGGCAGTTGCATTAGCAAATTTCATTGCAACTCCTAACATGTGCATTACAATGAAATGAACACAGGTGCAATTCAAGTCGTTTGAAGAAAAACAGTTTTCTGCTCAGGAAATCAAAGAATAGCATGTTCTTGAAAATCTCATTGAAATGAAAATGGAAACACGTTGTGCAGATTTTCTAAGAAGCAGTTGCCTTAACAAATTTCATTCCAAATGTAACTTGTGCATTACAATGAAATGAACTCAGGACAATTCAAGTCCTTTCAAGAAAAAAAGTTTTCTGCTCAGGAAATCAAAGATTAGCAGTTTCATGAAAATCCCAAGGAAATGAATAGGGAAACACATTGTGCAGATTTTCTACGAGGCAGTTGCATTAGCAAATTTCATTGCAACTCCGAACTTGTGCGTTACAATGAAATGAACACAGGGCAATTCAAGTCTTTTGAAGAAAAACAGTTTTCTGCTCAGGAAATCAAAGAATAGCATCTTCTTGAAAATCTCATTGAAATGAAAATGGAAACACTTGTGCAGATTTTCTAAGAAGCAGTTGCCTTAGCAAATTTCATTCCAACTGTAACTTGTGCATTACAATGAAATGAATTTAGGACAATTCAAGTCCTTTCAAGAAAAAAAAATTTTCTGCTCAGGAAATCAAAGATTAGCAGTTTCATGAAAATCCCATTGAAATGAATAGGGAAACACGTTGTGCAGATTTTCTAAGAAGCGGTTGCCTTAGCAAATTTCATTGCAACTCCTAGCTCGTGCGTTACAATGAAATGAACTCAGGACAATTCAAGTCCTTTCAAGAGTTTTCCGCTCAGGAAATCAAAGAATAGCATGTACTTGAAAATCTCATTGAAATGAATAGGGAAACACATTGTGCAGATTTTCTAAGAGGCATTAGCAAATTTCATTCCAACTCTAACTTGTGCGTTACAATGAAATGAACACAGGGCAATTCAAGTCTTTTGAAGAAAAACAGTGTTCCGCTCAGGAAATCAAAGAATAGCATGTACTTGAAAATCTCATTGAAATGAAAAGGGAAACACGTTGTGCAGATTTTCTAAGAAGCAGTTGCCTTAACAAATTTCATTCCAAATGTAACTTGTGCATTACAATGAAATGAACTCAGGACAATTCAAGTCCTTTCAAGAAAAACAGTTTTCTGCTAATGAAACTGCTAATCTTTGATTTCCTGAGCAGAAAGCTGTTTTTCTTCAAAAGACTTGAATTGCCCTGTGTTCATTTCATTGTAACGCACAAGTTAGGAGTTGCAATGAAATTTGCTAATGCAACTGCTTCTTGGAAAATCTGCTCAACGTGTTTCCCTATTCATTTCACTGGGATTTTCATGAAACAGCTAATCTTTGATTTCCTGAGCAGAAAACTGTTTTTCTACAAAAGATTTGAAATGACCTTTGTTCATTTCATTGTAACGCACAAGTTAGGAGTTGCAATGAAATTTGCTAATGCAACTGCCTCTGAGAAAATTTGTACGTGTTTCCCTATTCATTTCAATGGGATTTTCATGAAACTGCTAATCTTTGATTTCCTGAGCAGAAAACTGTTTTTCTACAAAAGATTTGAAATGACCTTTGTTCATTTCATTGTAACGCACAAGTTAGGAAATGCAATGAAATTTGCTAATGCAACTCTTCTTAGAAAATCTGCACAACGTGTTTCCCTATTCATTTCATTGAGATTTTCATGAAACTGCTAATCTTTGATTTCCTGAGAAGAAAACTGTTTTTCTTGAAAGGACTTGAATTGTCCTTAGTTCATTTCAAAGTATCGCACAAGTTAGAGTTGCAATGAAATTTGCTAATGCAACTGCCTCGTAGAAAATCTGCACAATGTGTTTCCCTATTCATTTCCTTGGGATTTTCATGAAACTGCTAATCATTTCATTCATCACTTCAATCATTTCATTCATCAATTCAATCATTTCAATCATTTCATTCATCAATTCAATCATTTCCTTTATCAATTCAAACATTTTAATCATTTCATTCATCTATTCAATCATTTTAATCATTTCATTCATCAATTCAATCATTTTATTCATCACTTCAATCATTTCATTCATCAATTCAATCATTTCAATCATTTCATTCATTAATTCAATCATTTCAATCATTTCATTCATCAATTCAATCATTTCATTCATCAATTCAATCATTTCATTCATCAATTCAATCATTTCAATCATTTCATTCATCAATTCAATCATTTCATTCATCACTTCAATCATTTCATTCATCAATTCAATAATTTCAATCATTTCATTCATCAATTCAATCATTTCATTCATCAATTCAATCATTTCAATCATCAATTCAATCATTTCAATCATTTCATTTATCAACTCAATTATTTCCTTCATCAATTCAATCATTTTAATCATTTCATTTATCAATTCAATCATTTCCTTCATCAATTCAATCATTTTAATCATTTCATTCATCAATTCAAACATTTCATTCATCAATTCAATCATTTCAATCATTTCATTCATCAATTCAATCATTTCATTCATCAATTCATTCATCAATTCAATTATTTCATTCATCAATTCAATCATTTTAATCATTTCATTTATCAATTCAATCATTTCCTTCATCAAATCAATAATTTTAATCATTTCATTCATCAATTCAATCATTTCAATCATTTCATTCGTCAATTCAATCATTTCATTCATCAATTTAATCATTTCAATCATTTCATTCATCAATTCAATCATTTTAATCATTTCATTCATCAATTCAATCATTTCCTTCAATTCATCCATTTATTTAATGAATTCAATCATTTCACTCATCAATTCAATCATTTCATTCATCAATTCATTCATCAATTCAATTATTTCATTCATCAATTCAATCATTTCAATCATCAATTCAATCATTTCATTCATTAATTCAATCATTTCAATCATTTCACTCATCGATTCAATCATTTCATTCTTTTCACTCATCAATTCAATCATTTCCTTCATCAATTCAATTATTTCAATAATTTCATTCATCAATTCAATCATTTCCGTCATCAATTCAATCATTTCAATCATTTTAATCATCAATTCAATCATTTCATTCATTAATTCAATCATTTCATTCATCAATTCAATCATTTCATTCATCACTTCAATCATTTCATTCATCAATTCAATCATTTCAATCATTTCATTCATCAATTCAATCATTTCCTTTATCAATTCAAACATTTTAATCATTTCATTCATCTATTCAATCATTTTAATCATTTCATTCATCACTTCAATCATTTCATTCATCAATTCAATCATTTCAATCATTTCATTCATCAATTCAATCATTTCAATCATTTCATTTATCAATTCAATCATTTCATTCATCAATTCAATCATTTCAATCATCAATTCAATCATTTCATTCATTAATTCAATCATTTCATTCATCAATTCAATCATTTCATTCATCAATTCAATCATTTCATTCATCAATTCAATCATTTCAATCATTTCCTTCATCAATTCAATCATTTCAATCATTTCATTCATCAATTCAATCATTTCCTTCATCAATTCAATCATTTCAATCATTTCATTCATCAATTCAATCATTTCATTCATCAATTCAATCATTTTATTCATCACTTCAATCATTTCATTCATCAATTCAATCATTTCATTCATTAATTCAATCATTTCAATCATTTCATTCATCAATTCAATCATTTCATTCATCAATTCAATCATTTCATTCATCAATTCAATCATTTCAATCATTTCATTCATCAATTCAATCATTTCAATCATTTCATTCATCAATTCAATCATTTCAATCATTTCATTTATCAATTCAATCATTTCATTCATCAATTCAATCATTTCATTCATCAATTCAATCATTTCAATCATTTCATTCATCAATTCAATCATTTCATTAATCAATTCAATCATTTCAATCATCAATTCAATCATTTCATTCATCACTTCAATCATTTCATTCATCAATTCAATCATTTCAATCATTTCATTCATCAATTCAATCATTTCATTCATCAATTCAATCATTTCATTCATCAATTCAATCATTTCATTCATCAATTCAATCATTTCAATCATTTCATTCATCAATTCAATCATTTCCTTTATCAATTCAATCATTTCAATCATTTCATTCATCAATTCAATCATTTTAATCATTTCAATCATTTCATTCATCAATTCAATCATTTCATTCATCACTTCAATCATTTCATTCATCAATTCAATCATTTCATTCATCAATTCAATCATTTCAATCATTTCATTCATCAATTCAATCATTTAAATCATTTCATTCATCAATTCAATCATTTCCTTCAATTCATCCATTTATTTAATGAATTCAATCATTTCACTCATCAATTCAATCATTTCATTCATCAATTCATTCATCAATTCAATTATTTCATTCATCAATTCACTCATTTCAATCATCAATTCAATCATTTCATTCATTAATTCAATCATTTCAATCATTTCACTCATCGATTCAATCATTTCATTCTTTTCACTCATCAATTCAATCATTTCCTTCATCAATTCAATTATTTCAATAATTTCATTCATCAATTCAATCATTTCCTTCATCAATTCAATCATTTCAATCATTTCAATCATCAATTCAATCATTTCATTCATTAATTCAATAATTTCATTCATCAATTCAATAATTTCATTCATCATTTCAATCATTTCATTCATCATTTCAATCATTTCATTCATCAATTCAATCATTTCAATCATTTCATTCATCAATTCAATCATTTCATTTATCACTTCAATCATTTCATTCATCAATTCAATCATTTCAATCATTTCATTCATCAATTCAATCATTTCATTCATCACTTCAATCATTTCATTCATCAATTCAATCATTTCAATCATTTCATTCATCAATTCAATCATTTCATTCATCAATTCAATCATTTCAATCATCAATTCAATCATTTCATTCATCAATTCAATCATTTCATTCATCAATTCAATCATTTCAATCATTTCATTCATCAATTCAATCATTTCCTTCATCAATTCAATCATTTTAATAATTTCATTCATCAATTCAATCATTTCAATCATTTCATTCATCAATTCAATCATTTCAATCATTTTATTCATCAATTCAATCATTTCATTCATCAATTCAATCATTTCATTCATCAATTCAATCATTTCAATCATTTCATTCATCAATTCAATCATTTCATTCATCAATTCAATCATTTCAATCATCAATTCAATCATTTCATTCATCAATTCAATCATTTCATTCATCAATTCAATCATTTCAATCATTTCATTCATCAATTCAATCATTTCATTCATCAATTCAATCATTTCATTCATCAATTCAATCATTTCATTCATCAATTCAATCATTTCAATCATTTCATTCATCAATTCAATCATTTCCTTTATCAATTCAATCATTTCAATCATTTCATTCATCAATTCAATCATTTCAATCATTTTAATCATTTCATTCATCAATTCAATCATTTTATTCATCACTTCAATCATTTCATTCGTCAATTCAATCATTTCATTCATCAATTTAATCATTTCAATCATTTCATTCATCAATTCAATCATTTTAATCATTTCATTCATCAATTCAATCATTTCCTTCAATTCATCCATTTATTTAATGAATTCAATCATTTCACTCATCAATTCAATCATTTCATTCATCAATTCATTCATCAATTCAATTATTTCATTCATCAATTCAATCATTTCAATCATCAATTCAATCATTTCATTCATTAATTCAATCATTTCAATCATTTCACTCATCGATTCAATCATTTCATTCTTTTCACTCATCAATTCAATCATTTCCTTCATCAATTCAATTATTTCAATAATTTCATTCATCAATTCAATCATTTCCGTCATCAATTCAATCATTTCAATCATTTCAATCATCAATTCAATCATTTCATTCATTAATTCAATCATTTCATTCATCAATTCAATCATTTCATTCATCATTTCAATCATTTCATTCATCACTTCAATCATTTCATTCATCAATTCAATCATTTCAATCATTTCATTCATCAATTCAATCATTTCATTTATCACTTCAATCATTTCATTCATTAATTCAATCATTTCAATCATTTCATTCATCAATTCAATCATTTCATTCATCACTTCAATCATTTCATTCATCAATTCAATCATTTCAATCATTTCATTCATCAATTCAATCATTTCATTCATCAATTCAATCATTTCAATCATCAATTCAATCATTTCATTCATCAATTCAATCATTTCCTTCATCAATTCAATCATTTTATCATTTCATTATCAATTCAATCTTCCTTCATCAATTCAATCATTTTAATAATTTCATTCATCAATTCAATCATTTCAATCATTTCATCGTCAATCAATCATTTCATCATTCAATTCAATCATTTCAATCATTTCATTCATCAATTCAATCATTTTAATCATTTCATTCATCAATTCAATCATTTCCTTCAATTCATCCATTTATTTAATGAATTCAATCATTTCACTCATCAATTCAATCATTTCATTCATCAATTCATTCATCAATTCAATTATTTCATTCATCAATTCAATCATTTCAATCATCAATTCTATCATTTCATTCATTAATTCAATCATTTCAATCATTTCACTCATCAGTTCAATCATTTCATTCTTTTCACTCATCAATTCAATCATTTCCTTCATCAATTCAATTATTTCAATAATTTCATTCATCAATTCAATCATTTCCGTCATCAATTCAATCATTTCATTTATCAATTCAATCATTTCAATCATTTTAATCATCAATTCAATCATTTCATTCATCAATTCAATCATTTCAATCATTTCATTCATCACTTCAATCATTTCATTCATCAATTCATTCATCAATTCAATTTTTTCATTCATCAATTCAATCATTTCAATCATCAATTCAATCATTTCATTCATTAATTCAATCATTTCAATCATTTCACTCATCAATTCAATCATTTCATTCTTTTCACTCATCAATTCAATCATTTCCTTCATCAATTCAATTATTTCAATAATTTCATTCATCAATTCAATCATTTCATTCATCAATTCAATCATTTCATTCATCAATTCACTCATTTTATTCATCAATTCAATCATTTCATTCATCACTTCAATCATTTCATTCATCAATTCAATCATTTCAATTATTTCATTCATCAATTCAATCATTTCAATCATTTCATTTATCAATTCAATCATTTCTTTCATCAATTCAATCATTTTAATCATCAATTCAATCATTTCATTCATTAATTCAATCATTTCATTCATCAATTCGATCATTTCAATCATTTCATTCATTAATTCAATCATTTCAATTCATCAATTCAATCTTTTTATTTATCACTTCAATCATTTCATTCATCAATTCAATCATTTCAATCATTTCATTCATCAATTCAATCATTTCATTCATCCATTCAATCATTTCAATCATTTCATTCATCAATTCAATCATTTCATTCATCCATTCAATCATTTCAGTCATCAATTCAATCATTTCAATCATTTCATTTATCAACTCAATCATTTCCTTCATCAATTCAATCAT